>MKEJ01068069.1:0-11281 GCA_001753735.1 Embelia ribes | reverse complement strand
GTTTGGGATTATATATATCAGCAGTCGCAACCTCGGTTCCGGGTGCCTGAAATTGGGAGGCGTGACATTGCTCGGTAGAGGTGACAGGCTATTCTTCTTTTCATGCACCTAATCCTACTTCCGAGGTATTCGATCCTAATTATAAGGTGCCCGATACTATTTCTAAGGTGTCCGACCTCACTTCAAATATGGACACTCCTCTTCCGCATCCACTGACACGACCAGAAGATATTGAAGCGCAACTACAAAGGCCAATTATAAATCTGAAGCAAGTTGTATGTTTAACCGAAAGATTAAGAAAACAACATTGATGATTGGTTTTTTTTTTATTATTATTTTTGGAGTACTATTTAGGCTATGACGTATATATTTTAGCTATATAGTTCTTTGTTTGTATCATGCTGATATTATAGCGTATACATACGAGACTGATTTTGGTTGAGATTGTGCATTGCTTTGTTTACATTATGTTGATTAAAGTACTGCGCATTGCTTTTGTGAAGGTTGTGTTTGTTTTTGTGAATGTTACAATTTTTTTTTTTTTTTTGTAATAGTAAGATTGGTTGTTCTAATTCTGTATACATATTGTTTTTGTCTGTCAAATTTGATTTTCTTAACCTTGCATTTATTTGTTTGGTTTGTTCAGTCTGGGTTCTGTAATCCTGCATTTGTTTGTCTGGTTTGTCGGCTGGTTTGCATTTTTTTGTTTACTTTATATTGATAAAAGCATTGTGCATTGCTTTTGTGAAGGTTGCATTTATTTTTATGATTTTTGAGTTTTTTGGGGGTTTTCTTGTGATGGCAGGTCTGGTTCTAATTTTGTATACATATTGTTTGTCTGACAGGTTTGGGTATTCTATAATACTGCATTTATTTGTTTGGTTTGTTCAGTATATTTATTTGTTTGGTTTGTTGGCTGGTTTTTGTGGAACTAATTGTGATTTTTAAAATATATGCAATTCGCCGGGCAAATTGTATATAAATATGAAATGGATTGCTTTAAAATTCGCTTGGTTTATTGCTTTAAAATTCGGCAGGCGAATTGCTTCATTTTTTTTTTAATCTAATTTTGGAAGTTGACCCCAATCTGAGTTACAATTCGCCAGGCGAATTGGTTCAAAATTAAATTATAATTTACCACATTATATGACGAATTGCATAACTATTTTTTTATAATTCGCCATATGAGATATCGAATTATATGTGGGGTACTATATTTGTAATTACGAGAACAGATGAACCAATGATGTAATTTTGGTGCCCACCTGTCTCATACGAGTAAAAAAGTCCTCTACATATATAAGCCTAGTTAGGTCTACTGCTAACCATATCTAATATTAGCCCTAAGCAAAATTACATAGATTAACCTAACCTCTATTTACTCTTTAACAGAAACAAACCAGACATTAGTGTTGACAGCGTAAAACCAAAATAAGATATCATTTTAAGTAGCTAACATGAATTTTCTCTCACCACCATTTTTCTAAGACATATTTTCGTATCAAGTGCATTTATATTTTCAAAGGTCTATCATAAACTTTTCTTTCCTTTTTCACAACAAGATTATCGCTCATTCTAATGGTGTATTTCTACGCGTCCTTATTCTATGTTCAATACATACAGTAAATGGCCTTCTCTCGTCTTATCCTCAAGCAAACAAAAGGTATCCTCCCGCCAACTCGCAGCTATAAGTAAGCAACCGACGACTCCCATTAAGCAAAAGCAGCTTATGAACGACTATCCGTGAGCTGACCTACAACCTAAAAAAATAAAAATAAAAGAAGATGGTGTGATTAATGACCCCAAGCCAACCTTCAACCGCCTCATAGCCAATCTGCTTGGCCATTGCTGGATATTACTCTAAACTTGCGAATTCCTAGAGCCAAATTATTACAATTAAGCTAAGCAAGCCTACCACCATCCATAAAAGGGAGTAGTAGCTTTAAACACCCAAAAAATAATTTGTGCAGGCAATACTTTATTGTTACATAAATATAATCTATCAATAAAAAATTATAGAGAAGATTTTGCAATTACTTATATTATATTTTATTTATGTGATCTAGAATCGAGCGTTACGGTTATATTTTCAAGAGTGCCAGAGACCCTTATTGCCATACAAGCTTATTGCCATACAAGATGATGAATTTAATTATTTTACATTTCTTATATTATCAATTCAATGATGAGCATGATGAGAGAGTGCGGTTTGCTCTCAATACAATTCATTTTTTTCTTATGAAATATCAAAAAAAAATTTATAGAATTATTGTGTTTTGAGAACAAAATTATTGCAAATTGAGTACAATTTACTATAATTGATTTTAATAAAAATTAAACTAAAAATACTTGTAATAAGTTATTCTTCTATTACAATAATTCATTTTTAAAATATAGTATTTCCCGTAAATTATATCAAAAATGATTCTTGTGTGGAGAGGACTTAAGAGGGAGTGAGTTTTCATGAAAGAGAAATAAGTAGACTTGACCCAAATGTAGTGGTAAGGGCATCCCCAGCAGTTTATCTAAAGAAGCCCTTGTTCTTAGAATTTTGAAATTGGCACAAAAATAAGGCCACCATCAGAGTAAATATACCATGTTCACACCAACTAAATTACAAAAATTATTACGGTACTCGTGTAGTTCAAGAGGAGCACTTTCCTCTCGACCCTAAATATATGTTTTTTTATTGATAAAAAAATCACATATTCTCTTTAATATCAGTTCTCACGGTTCTGCCAACGACCACCGTTTGATCAACAACCGTCTATCATCGCTCTAAAAAATTGATCCATCGGACACTTGATCCAGGTGAGAGGAAGACAAGTACGATTACGAAAAGAAGGGCTGACGTGCTATTGCTATGGAGAAGAAAGAGACAGGAAAAAGAGGGCGGCATGGTGAGAGTTTGGTCGAGGAAGGGAGGGACATGCAGCTTTCAGGAGGGAGAATGAGAAAATATATGTATGTATTATTTTCATACTTTTGAGGGTTCCATATAAGAGGTACTTATGGGCCTTATATTTATAAATGGTATCCTATACTACTATTGAGCCCCTATTTTTAAAATTTAGATGATTGGGTTTGGGATGACTGATGGGAATACCCTAGCATCCACACTCACTCATAAATACACAATTAATGTAAAGCCTGCATCAATGCATGTGTATTTTTTATGTATTCAAGTCAAAAATCCACCACTGTCCATTTCCTAATATTATGAAGCATCTTAAAAAATATACAACTGTAAAAACCCTAAGGATTAATGCTGATCTCTTCTCTGTAAAGGGTAGCTTCTAAGACTGGTCGCATTTAATTGTTACGCCATTATTCTCACATTTCCCACTACATCATTACCATTAAGGACACAATTTTCTTTTATTTTTTTCACTTGAATATATATATATATATTATAAAAGTGTAAAGCAGTATATAGAATTTCAGAAAGATATTAATATAATGATACATGGAATAACCAAAAATTTGGAATAATTATAAAGTATACTCCCCGCTGTCTAGATATTCTCTTTCCCAGACTCCGCAATGCGGAAATTTCGGCACTAGGTATTCCCTTTTACGCCCTTTGTATGTTGAAGTTCATATACAAACAGGCATTATAGGAGTTTGCAATATTCTTATTACGAAAATGCTTTTGATTAACGGAGGTTTCGGTAGGAGATCCAATTCACTTGATTAATTGGCTTTTTTTGTTGTTGCGATGGTTTAAATGGACTCAATTATATCAAACTTTGGTTAAAAAAAATCAGATGTAGGCCTATCATATCATTTTAGATAAATCATAACATTAGGACTCATATCGCACAAGATAAATTTTTTCCCCCAAAAGTACCAAATATTACTCGTGTTGTTACCAAAGTATTAATTAAGTTGCTCAAGTTTTGTAAAAATCCCCACCATCAAAAAGGTTAGTACTAGTTAGATATAAACCATATCGATCTGTTCGTAAAAGATGAAAAGAAGTTGAGGTTTTTGGAAAGAAGCTCCTCATCAATGTTGAACATACCGAAAATCATATATATAACATTAATGTCAAACCTATATGTTGTTAGATCATACATATCTATTTGGAGAAAAATCAACACAGAAAATGTAACTATATAAATGCTTGTAAAAATTTTACAATACTTTTATACTAATATCATTACTTGTTAAAAACTTGGACCCAGCCATTAAAGTTTTTATATATGACTTTTTTAATTTAGTCCAAAATTTAGAGGATATTTCATCGTGTGGCATGAAAGTTTATATAGTACCACATCCATCCAAGAATAATTGAATGACTTGATTTTGCATACAGTTTAAGTCAATTTCAAATTTAAAATTTGAATTGAAAACAAATGACCAAAATTTCCCCTACTAATTCTTGAGTTAACTTGACCATAATAAGTAGAAAAGAGCAATAGTATTAATTCAATTTTTTTGTAATGATTGTATATTTATTATTAAAACAGAAATATCTTATTATTTTTTGATATTCAAATTAAAAAATATGGCCAATTATTTGTGGATGGATCATCTATCTTTTATTAAAATTTGCATGAAAGTTTTGCTCTAAGAAGTGATCTATGTTCTAAACAATGATGGAAAAAAAAAAAGGACTAAAACCCCAACGCTTACATTATTATAGGTTCTCAGAATTAGTTGAGCAATTATATTTTTTATCTCACCTGATCAAGTTACAATAGTAGAAGGGAATTAAAGTGAAAAAAGAGCCGATTTTTTTAATTAGGATCTGATTTTGTCAAATTTTCGATAAAAAGTTGTATGGACACCACAAACTTGGGGTTACTTTATTCTGAACACTATACAAATACAGGTGTTTTTTTTTCAACCAGTCAATTACAAAGAAAGGCAATTAAAATGAACAAATTATCAGATGTTTTACTACGCAATTACTTTCTGTTTTAGCATTGTAAAACATGATTTCAAATACTTTGTGAAAGGTATACAATTATTTTTTTTTCTTAATTCTAGTTTTGAGATAAACCTGATCCCTAATTGGAAGAACAGCAAATTATGAAAATACACATTTACTTTCTGTTTTCAAAATTCTAGGTTTGCGGAAGCCGAACCCTAATCGGAAGAACAGCAAAACCAACGGTATGGAAATTAAAAATAACTTACCATGATTAAATCATATATTCACATGAGAAGATAATCGATTCGTCTGAAAAATTAGCCCATATATATTGTTCCTATACACTTTCCAAGATAAAATTATGTTTTCATAGTTTTCAAAAACAAAAAAAAAACGCTTATTACTACCCCAATAGCAAATTTATTTTTTTAGAAAAATTCAATCGCAAAGTGAAAAACAAGAGCAAAATTTCAAACTTTTTTGACTCTTAGGGTTTCAAGATATATCAACGCAAAACAAATATAGGGGAAGAAAGGACATGCAAACCTAGAAACTTGAAGCTTTTGTAATCCATCTTAGAGGAGAGAGCACGAAGAAGCCATGAAACTCAGGATGGATAGCGCCACATCATCGCCATCGCCGCAAGGGGCGCTATCCCTCCTGAGCTTTACGGATCCTCCCATACCTTTTAGGCTCAAGACTCATCGAGCAAAGCGATCCCTCATCTAATCTAACTAAGTATATATATTTCAGAGCTCACATGGTGGGTTAAGGGAAGGAGAAGAGTATGAGTCTATCTATATATAGGAGTGTCCATATATAGAGAGAGTCATTATTATATCATTAATTGCTTTAATAATAATTATTATGGGGTAAGTAAGGGCATGGGTGGAAGAGCTTAGACCAAGTAAAATGGGTTTGTTAGAAGTGGAGGGACGGATTCTTACATTTACTATTGTGTTGAATAATTGTAATATACTTTTTAGTGTTTACCCGCGGAGAACACGTGCATTACACGTGAGTTAATATTACGGTATTACCCTTTTATTTTTCAAATAAAAATATTTAAAGATGGATTATATAGTACTTACTTTTTTTCATTGAATGCAAATTAACTAAAATCAATTCATTTTGCATCATCTCACGTGCAAGTTGGTCTTATAGACAATCGAGTTTTCTACCAAGGATGTCACCCATATTAAAAAAAATATTAAAATAGGGAATAATTTAGAAGATCACAATCCAAATTAATAAGATATTAAAAGAAAGCAATTTTAGAAAATCGCATAAAAATGGATCTCGTCATGACAGGTGCATAGACATAGAAAATATATTGATCTCCAAGTAGTGGTTTGTTGAGATAAATAGCTATATCTATTTAAAAAAAATTACTTTCTCGTGTTACACGTTTGGAAAGTTTGTAAAAAATTACTTGTAAATGCAAAAAGCCTGCCCCCACCCTAACCCGCGGCTAACAAAGTAAAAAGATTATTTCTCCATCCCACTGCGAATGAAAAATTTCACTCTTAAATCATTAATTCTATAAATATTGAAAAAACTAAGCATTAAATTATCAGAAAAATGTGAAACCATTTAGAAAGCTTGTGATTTTTACCACCTTACACGTCCTCTCGTATTTTGTCTTATATACTAAAAATGAGTGGTCAACTCCAACAATTCTTCAAGTTGTCTCTCCTTGGTAAATTTTGAATAATATATACAGAACATTAGCAATAGAACCCAAAATAATGTAAATTATATAATATATATATATAACATGTAAATATATCTAACAAACGACTAGATGAACAACTTAATTAGCAAACCAATTTACATTTGAAGAGACAGATTGACCCTCGGATCCCTCAATGTATCAAAGATATTGATTTGACAATAAAAGTGTATATAATTGAATTTTTAGGTCATTTTTATAACGATTTAGCATATAAAATTTATTATATATTTTTATATTAATTATAGATTTATGATACTAAATGTGATCATTTAAAGACAAAAAAAAATATATTATCATGAAATATGATATCAAATATTATGTTTGGAAGTTGGTTTGAGTTTTAAAGTGTCAATAAATGAGTTTTATGAAATACTAAGTGAATGATTTCATTATCCGTTCATTAAAAGTGTTTCATATACAAATACATGAATTTTGCTGAATTTTTGAGAAGTTCTGGAGCAGATTTTTGTATCACATTGGGTATGATTGAAAAACTCGATGAATTATATTTCCAACATTTCAAACATAGCTCAATTTCAAATTTTTACAGTGAGTTATGATTTTCCCGTGAAATAGTGCAATATTATTGATTAGTTAATTGCAGAAATTAAAGTGCAATATTTAATTTATATTATTAGTTTAATCATATTTGATAAGGAATTATCCCGTTAAAGGTATTTTTGTCTTTTTATAAATTGTAGAGAACAAAAAAGGTTTCCTAATCCTAATATCCTTTCCCGTCTTTTAATCATTCTCTGTATATATTTTGAAGGTTAGAGAGAGTGCCTCTCAAATGTTCATCATCTATTTTAATACAATTCTATGAGTTATCGTTAGTTATTATGTTATCAAATATTGGTGCTCATCATTTTTAAGTATTAATGTTTTTTTTTCATGAATTATTATTCATCTTTTGCTATGTCCGTTGTAGTTATACTGGGTTAGTTTTTTTTCTTATCTAGATGATGAATATGAATTAATGAAATATCCGTAACTCTTAATTGATGAATATACTTTTTAATAAAGTTAACCTAAAAATTGAATTAGTCTAAAATGTATGAATTTTAATCTGTCTGAGTAACTTATAAATCGCCTAGGCACAGTTATGATATCTTACAATTACCCAATGACACATTAAATCGAAATAAACCAAATTATACACATCAGTAATTTTTTTGATTAACAATATTTTATAGCTCATTGATTGGGATAATTATGGAGAGGAAGTTAATTCGTTAGATTTCCCGTTCAAACAAGATTTTTAGTAATATTGTTATTTTGTGTTTACTGTTTTACTGTTAGTTTAGTTTTTCCAACTCTAATCAACCAAAAAAAAAAAAAACGTAGAAAGTAATATAAACAAACAAATTAAATATTTGAGAGTAAATTGTGTAGTTGAGATTTTTTAAGATATTCCTAAATCAGTAGGAATCCCTGAGATCAATAAATCTGATACTTTGTCGATAAAATTATACTGTTCCCTAGTGCACTTGATGAGTATTATTATTTGCATATTTTATGGGCAGTTAGATATCAAAATTATATGGGATTGAAAATAGAGGAAATGAAATGTAGCGATTCACTATTGAAAATAGGGTTATATTAATTAATAATAAGTTCAAGCAAGGGTAATTTGGGGACATAAAAATGAGGAAATACAAGTGGGTAATATACTTTTTAAGTAGGGAATATTGAAAATAGAGAAAATAAAATGTGGCAATTCCTTTTTCAGAATAAAGATAGATTAATTAATAATAAGTTAATGCATGGGTAATTTGGTGTCATGAAAAATGAGAAAACATGAGGAGGCAATACACTTTTTAAGTAGGGAATACACATACATATATGTGTGTGTGTGTGTGTACTTAAAAAGGTTTTTATTAACAAGTATTATAAAAGGGTTAGATAAGTATATTTTTGTGACATCAAACACAATACATAATTGCTTTGTTAATTTCTTCTTTTTTAAGCCATGTGCTCACTACTTGAGAAGCATTTCCAAAGTTGAATCACATTTTCTCCCTTATCCTATCGAAATAGCAGCAACAATTGCTGTTGAACTTGTACATGCACTTTTGAGATCCTTGGATTAGGAAGTTGTCTCAATGAATAGGGAAAAGAACAAGACGTGATTGAATACAAGAAGAAAAAATAGAGCTTTCTTATATTACACAACTTTTTTTAGTTTCTAACACACAAATCAAATTTACATTACTTTGAATATACACAGGCCAGTTTACAATAAAGGCAAACGGTTAACTCATAAATCTTGGGATGGATTAAAGAAAATTCAATTTTGATACACCTTTGGCATAGGAAAAAATTATAAAGCATACTTACATGAGTGATAATCGATCTTTTATTTAGTTTTAAGTTGATGTCACAGATAATTGTGAGTTGGCAAGTGGCAATCACAAAAAGAACACTTGTGTAACTAAAAAGCAATTCTTTATAAAATAAGATACACAATGCATGATTTAATTTTGAATAAAATACACTTTGCCCCCTTTAGGTTTCTGCTAATTTCATTAAATCCCATGAAGTCTCTGAAATCACACTGTAATGTCCATTTCACTCTCTCCCCAAAATTTTAAGGGGCAAAGTCAAAGTTTTATTATTTTTTAAAATAACTCAAGAAATCCTAAATTTACCCTTCAAACAGTACATTTTGTCTGGTCTTTTGTCAATAATGTTTTCAAAAAGTACATTGTATGTATATATATATATATATATATATTTAAATATGACAATATTTATTTAATTTTACGTAATAAGAGCTTCAAAATTCATGAATGAGTAATGTGAGGATAATATGGTTCTTTTACATGAAAATCAAATTTGGGTCATGACTCCAGAGAAATTGCAATTTCTTATACCTTAAGAGTAATGTAAAATAATTAAAAATCTCATAGGGGCAAAGTGTAATTTAACCTGTAATTTAAACTTAAAAAAAAAAAAATAGCAGACGCGCTTGTATAGTATTTACCGCACTTAATGCCGACACGTTTCATAATGCAAGTGTATATTTCTTTGCTTATACGCTGCCGAATATTTAATTTTTAAGCTTCATCTCTGTCTTTAGCTAATCGAGTGTGTAGAGGATTATAGGATAAGCTAGTTCTGCAGCTATTTTTTTGTAAAGAAAAATTGTACAAGTGTTAAAAAAAATAATATGTACTCTAAATTAAAAGAAAATAGCTACGATGTAAAAAATGCTATAGTAGTTTTAGCATGAAAATTTTATTGAAAGTTATACTTTAAGCCTATATATTTTTTTGTTTACTTTTCCTCCCATTTAATTTTATCGGACAAAATATGAACAATAAATACTTTTTCCTTATAATGTAGACACAGGCCCCACTAGATTATGGTTGTCCTTCACCACCCAACATCACTTGTATTTCAGTCTAACACTTATGCGAGGCAAATGTTAGTCAAAGTAGAGATAATAATTAAGCTAACAACAATAATGATCTTGTTAATTGAGTAATTGATTATATAACAGTCGGCAAGATCAATCCAACGGTTCTCTTGCAATTAGCTTTTTCCATAAATGAATTTGGTAAGAAAGAAATGTTTTCATATTTGGGAGTCAGATTTTATATATATTTGTATGTAAGAATTTCTTACATATTACTATAGATGTGCTGAAACGTAAAAAATAGAGCATTGACTCTTAGCAAAGAAAAATTAATATTATAATAAAAAATTACTATATCCCCTCTGTGTGGATACATGCATCATGTATATACAAGTATATATAAAATCTCACTTTTAAATATTTTCACGTGTCGGTCTTATTCGTAATTTAGAATCTTACTCATAATTTAGAATCATAACCCCAAATGTAAGTGCTTGAATGATCTTAGCTAGGGTTTCTATATATAATTATGGTGGAAAAGATTTCCACCCTTAACGTGAGTTTGGTGTGGGGTTAAAAATGGGTTAACCGCTATCCCCTTTAACATAATGTTAATCATATTTGAATCGTTATCCCGTTGTAAAACGGGGTAAATAGCAAATGCATTGAACAATGGCTCATGTAAGACTTATTTATCGAAATTATTGGATATTTTCTTCCCCGATTCCCATGAATATATATAGAAAGAGAGAGAAATGCGATAATAGTGCAAAAGACTATTTAGAATTTTTGGAAGCATTTTGTTGACAGGTTTTGGATTCAATTTTTTAGGAAAGTAGTCTTTGAAAATAATTTTGATTAAAATATTCTTTGGAAAAGGGACTTTGGGTTATGTATTTTTGCTCAGATGGCCAAATGATCTGCACGTTTATATATATAAAACTCGTTCAAATCATTCTTAGAATGATGAAAGGGCTTTATTTACTTTTATGAAGCTTCAGCTAGACATAACAATTCTCTCTCCTGCCATGTACTTTAGCATGCATGTAATAATCATTTTCTTCATAAGTCTACTTTTTATAATGCTTTTTTTTTTTTCCGTATTGCCATGAATTTATTTTTTTCAAAGCATAAATAATGGAGTACATTGCCAACATTATAGATGGCTAATTCGCAAATGCTTTTCATTACTATATTGATGACATGTACCATGCCGACACATACTATATTTAAATACCAAAATAATAACAAGTGGGGAGAGGTAAAAGAGGAAAGCGCGTGATCTATAAATTAATTAATTAAAAAA
>MKEJ01068068.1:0-14364 GCA_001753735.1 Embelia ribes | reverse complement strand
AAAAAAAGAAAGAAAAAAAATTGATTAAAATATTAATTTTAATACAACTAATTGGAAAGAGAGAAAAAACCACATATGAGAGGACAGAATTTGATTTTAAGAAATAGCTTTTGGTTCTCTATATTTGGAGAACCATTTTTTTTATTCTTTATTTTAAAAAAACTCTAAGTAATCTGATGCATTCTAAAAAATAGACATTATCTTCAATTTGGTTACTTAAAATAAGAAAAAGATCATTTTTAGGTAATGAGATGCAAGTGCTCAAATAGCTGAATGCCAAATTTAATGAACTTTACAGATACTGTTGGTCCGAACTAGACAAAACAAAATAGTCAAACAAAAGTAGATATCAACTATTGCTCAACATATAACAAAAAATCTTAGGTCAAAAGAAACAACACCAACGCCTTAATTTGACAAGTATATTGCAATTTCTCTCCAGATGTACATTGCAATATTGTCCCATACCCCACAAAAAAAACAACCTAGAAAGATTCAATCGGACTGTTTAACTGAACCCAGCTTCCACAGAACTCTCAAGACATCACAACAAAAAAAGGGCTCACTCGTGCAAGGCCAAGAAAATGTATTTTCATAGCAGACCATCAGAGTTCAAATCCTCCTAGCAGAAAGACTTGCCCTACATGAAAGAACGTCTTTCTTAATGTTCTACCCTCACAAGCCAAAAGCCCTGGGTCATGGCAAAAATAATTGCTTCTTTGGTAAAACCAAAATTCAGAGGCTTATCATATCTTGAAGATGGCCTTTAGCTTCACAAGCAACCTCCATTCATCCATAGACACGTCATCCTGCAAAAAATTCAATTACAGTAACAAGAACAACTCATAAGTCATCGCAATTTTAATCATAAGAGCAACATAATACCAAAGCATCCAAAATTATTATGGCATGAAATGTACTTATTGCTTAAAAGACCATGAACTTTAGTGAAGTTAAATTGTCAAATGTTGAAATCGCTGAAATTGAGCCAAAAGCATCAAAACATTATATAAACAGGGCTAATCTGGGTAAAAAAAAAATGATGTATGAAAAAGCCATCAATCTCATCCCATCCAATATCATTACTGCCGAATCTCATGTGTGTTCCCTGTCCCATCCTTCTTGAATTTCTTCCATTTTTTTTCTGAAATATATGAATATGGCAGCTAAAGCTGATAAATTCAACTTTCAAGTTACGCATCTTTTGCATCCTGTTTTCACCCTCCAGAATCGCAATGAGTGACCTTCAAAAGTTATATTATTTTACAGAATCCCAGATACCTTCATCTCACATTATTTTACAATTTCTGGAGTATTTTTCTTTTAAATTATTTCCATGTAAAAGCTCATAGTGATATATTCGAATTTCATGTTCATTAAAAAAATAAAATTTTAAGCATCAACTTTCACCTTCCCATTGAGAAATTTTCAACATTTAATACTCCATTTATAAATCAAATGCTTCATTGTATTTACAAGCAACTATAAGAGCATTCAGACCATTCCTTCTCATTTTCAAGAAACCCATTTCTCATACAAAATTAAAATAGGTCACACCAGACTTTCTAAAAATTCAAAAATAATAATATACAAAAATAATAAATTCTACAAAAAAAATTTCCAATAATTGGAGTATTTGCTTTATTTTGTTGCAAAAAAAATATTTTTTAATAGAGAAATTGTGAATAGTAACTTTCTCAATAGAGAAATTTACTATTGCATTTTTAGAAATTTTTCTGAAAATAGAAACGTTGATGTGAGATTTCTCCCCAAGATTTCCCATTCTAGAAATTAAAGGGGGGAGAAATGAAGGTTTAGAATGACTGGTGTGAATGCCCTAACGAATATAGGTATCATCAAAATCATGATTTCGACAAACCATGAAAGTAAATTATAGCATTAAACAGTAAGAACCCTTACCCGATAATTAGCTTTGAGTAAATCAATAGACCTCCGAGAGATACGACTCACGAGCTCATCTTCTTCATCGAAATGCCTGCCAAACATCTTTTGTTGTTCCTCCGCGTTGGTACCAATAATCTGCCAAGGAAAAAGTAAAGAATAATTAGCTTTGATCAACAACCAAGGCATGTAATCCTTGCAATATTTTCTAAGAACGACATATAAAAGGTTCAAAGTAGATGCATGGAACTATAAAATCATTTCCAGTTCTTTTCTATGATATTGCATTTTCATTTTCTCAAGATTTAGGTGGACATGATCCACGGATTTAAAGCTCTACAGAAGGATAGGGGTAATACTGGATTGGAAGATCATCGAGTATTTACATCTACCAGAGTACCTATATCCTTGAGAAGCTAGAATCGTGATGAAAGTAGGAATTTCAGCTTCAAAACTAATATAAATCACAATTTCAGTAAATATGTCCTCTTGGAATTTACTTAATTAACTTCTACACGGGGCATGCTGGTCTAGAGAATTGTGGAACATTTAAATCTGGAGTGGAACTCCTTCCTATGAGAAAAATCCATTTTCAAGAAGTTAAAATCTCGCATAAACAAATAGCTTAAAAACTTTTAAATCACAACTTATGAGAATCTGCCTATAAGCATTACCTAATTTACTTGTACTTCTTATGATGAGATCATATAATTGTATGTTCCTTCTCTAGATACTGACGGATATAAGAGAGACAGATATGGTTGAAAATATCATGATGTAATGTTGTAGAGTTATGCATCCTTTCTTGAAGTGGCCAAAATAAGTGTCAGTTGAGATCCTACCAATGCTACTCCATGTTTGGAACGAAGGTAACTTCTGAAATATTTCAACATGTTTTGGTAGGTCCATAACTAGTAAATCAGTCAATCAGCCTATTCATAAGGGTCTGGACGATTTAACAGAGGGGCACTATAGCATAAGCATTTGGAAATTGCCGTTCCATCGTGAAAACTGATTTGAATATTGTGGAAGATAACATGGGCAAAAAAACTGGATTCCAGGCTCCAGCACAGGACAGAAGCTGAAGAGAAGGGTGACAGACATACCTTAACCGCCACCGCTTGTCCCCCCTTCTTTGCATAATCAACAGATTTGTGATTATTCTCAATGGACGCAATTCGACCAATATCAATGAAATCCCTCGAAGGTATACAAAGTGGAGTACCCACCTGTGTAATTAAGTTCAAATAATCAGATACCATAGACTCAACCTCTTGCAAAAATAGTAATTAAGTTCAAAAGTGAAAAATTACACACACAATGTAACTGATCTATAACCCAAAAACAGAAATGCTAGAATTTATCTTCTGCATATTGATTCCAGACGTGAGAAGATAAACACACAAAGAAAATAGTGAAAATGCATTTTAGTTGTCAAAATGCATCATACCCTGCGTTGACAAAATTAAAATCATTAAACAGATGGGATGGTAATTTAACAAGCACAATCCACTCCCATGCGATAGATTCAGGATGCAGAAAAAAATATAGCACCAAACAAAAAGGACTCAAAAGTAACAAAGGAGCAATTTAACTAATAAGCAGTCAGTGAATGCGGAATGCAAATTAAAAAACAAAGCATTCAATGAGCAAATCAAAAAACGAAACAGAACCAAGTAGTAATTATTAACTACCGCTTTTTGTAAGTTTCAAAAAAATTTGAAACATACCTTAGCAATGCCTTCAACAACTTCAACCCCCAAAACAATGGGGTCCTTCTTATTGAAACAACAGCCCTTAGCAATCCGGAGAACGCATGGAAAGACCGCTTCATCTGCAGCTTCCTTCTTCTTTTCTTCCTTTAGGTTGTCAATGTAGGCCTTAAACTGATCGAACAAGTGGTATATGATATCTGCCATAAATATCTTGACACCTGCTTCATCAGCAAGTTCCCTGGCCTCTGGCGTCACTTTGACATCAAAGGCCAAGATTGTTGCATATTCCTTTTTCTTCTCAAGCATGACACTAGCCTTCATGACGTCCTTCTTGTGCACAGGGCCTATGCTTATGCCACTAACAGGTATATTTACAGCTGGAGATTTTAAGAACTCCAGCAGTGCTTCCAATGAACCGAGAGTGGAGGCCTGAACACAAACACCCTCACCAGTTTTATCTATTCTGCTCAACACTGACTTCATATCTTCCATGGCTGATTCCTTAATATCATCTATATCATCATCAGGCCCCACTACGTACAGACCGGTGCCGGCAATTGCATGTTCAAGTCCCTAGGTAAGGTCAAACGATAAGATACAATAAATGTTCCCCGTGAACCAAGCAAAGGCATATAAAAAAGAAATCCAGAGTCACCTAGCAATTGCATATTACAAGTAGTATGGCTGTAACTTTAAAGGATGAGATAACAACAAATAGATATATAAGAAAAAGAGGTGGCACAAAAACAAATTCGCTCCTCAAAATTAAGCAGCACAAAACTAATACATGAGTTTAAAAAGAATCAGACGAATTAATAGTTTTGAATGGCCACAATTAGAGTTCCTGATAGCTTACCCTTTTTTGGGGGCAATTGCCTGATAGATAAGCATCTATTTCATTTCAACAAAATATAGATACAAAAGTATGTAAAAATCCTTGTATACTAACTCACCTGTGCAGTAATCTTGATACCCTGGGCAGCCTTAATTTCTTTATGATGCAAATAAGTTCCCTGTCACAAAAACACATCAACAGTTCATTGCTAGACCACCAAAAACAAAAACAAAGTTAATGCAGACAAGTTTCCGGTCCATTAACTAGTGCATGATATCTTATAATTTTTTCTCTCTTTATGAGCTTCCACTAGCCATCAATGCAGATTACTGTGTATCTTCAATCCCATGTGAAACAAGGTTGCCATAATCTACCTCCCTAACCAATTGTAACCACATGACAGTCTCATGTGAAGCAAGGTTGGCATATACAACAGCACATGCCCAGATTTCAATTCACCATTTTCCCACAAAAATACCACAAGTTTCAAAAAATGCAAACCTATGTAATTTCTTTAACTGCAGACAGTATAGATACAAGACTGTAACAGACTCTTCGAACAGAACAAGGCAATTTATGAAAAGAAATGCATGGTTTATGATGGGATATACAGAGAAAGAAACAGCCTCAACATATTGCTCACATAACTTCTAAATTTCATATGGATTACGACAAGATAATAAACATTAGCCTCTAAATATGAGAGCAAATCTGATCTATGAAATAGGATTGCTGAAACAATAACCTGCTTTACAAGAAGTACTAACACAAAAAACTAGCAAAAATAAAATGGAAAGCCAAATGGACGAGCAACACCGAAAAACAATCAGATACAACTCCCCTCCAACCATAACATCAAGCTCAGCCTCCACAAGATGTCTAACATTTCTCAAAAAGGGAAACTAAAACCGATCATACCTTAATGCGCAGTTCTTTCATTGGATGGGGTGTTAGTAAAGCTCGAATATTGGTCACAATAGGTCCCTGTCAATAAAAATCATACCTCAGATTTTGATGAACATAATATTTTGGTCCAGAGCAATATAAAAAATTTATATCTAAAATTACCTGCATACCGCAAACAACTATCTGATCTCCTTCATGAAGAACGCCATTAACTAATACAACATCAATGGTTGTCCCGTGGCCTTCAACAACCTTAACCTCCAAAACCGTACACTGAAAAACAGTTCAAAGTTTAGTTCACTATTAATATCTCCCACAATCTAGGCACAATATCGAATCAAGTCTCAGATCTTCTAATACCTGTACTTCATTACTGTAAGTAAGTTTTTCAACCATTGTCTTCTGCGTCCATTGAACCAACCACAACAACATATCCGGTACACCTTCGCCACTGTTTCAAACACAATCAAACGCATGGCACTCGTTATAAAAATTCCATCTTTGAATGAATATGTTCTGCAGTATAGTAAACCAACAATGAGCTGGACTTTGATCACAAAATACCTGATAGCACTTGTTGGTATAATACTGTAAGTGTCTCCCATATCTTTGTTCTTGTAGTATAATTCAGTGTTTAATCCTTGTTCTTTAAATTGCGTAACAATCTGAAATGATTAGCTCAAATGATTAGCAACGGTAAACTCTAAGAAGGCCCAAGTTACGTAAAAAAAAATATTCAAGAAAAGATGAGAAATTAATAACCTGAGTAAGCCTCATGTTGAACTCAATCTGGACATCTTTATTTTGTTGCTTCATTGCCTTAACAATAGGTGCATTCTTGCAAGTTTTCCACCCATAGAGTCTATCCACCTGCAAATTGTTAAATCCACAACGCACAGTCAACCACAACATTAACAAGGGAATAAAAGCCATAACAGAGGGTAATACTTAACTATAATACTGCAATATTATATCTACCTTATTCAAAGCGACAATGAATTCAGTGTTCCTCATTTTCAGGAGATTGAGAGACTCAATGGTTTGTGGTTCCAAGCCGTGCATTATGTCAACAACCAGAATCGCAATGTCACAAAGACCTGAACCCCTAGACCTCAAGTTTGTGAAGGATTCATGTCCAGGGGTATCAATAACCAGTAGACCAGGAACCTTTAGCTTTGCATCAGCTTTGAGTTCCTTGGTTCTCTCTCGTATGTTCTCCGCTGGGAAGTATGTTGCACCAATCTGCTGAGTAATTCCACCAGCTTCACCTTCCTGAACATTAGTTCCCCGAATACAATCAAGAAGTTTGGTTTTACCAGTATCCACATGGCCCATGATGCAGCAAATTGGGGATCTGAGGTTACTCTCACCATCATTGGGCTGAGAATTTGGATTTGGTGTACCCTTCTTTCCCACTGGATCCTTCTGCTTCTTTTTCTCAGTAACCACTTTCTCGGGCTGGCTTCCTTTATCTTCAACCTCCTGTGATTTAACAGCTGGCTTGGGAGCAACAACTTTTTTCTCAAGCTCAGGCTCAGATTCAGACTCTTCTTCGTCAGCAAAAGCACTTTTACCAGGCAGTTTGAGATCAGCATCATCCCAACTCTTTGCATCCCACTCATCCTCCTCCTCCTCCTCCTCCTCCTCCTCCTCCTCAACTCCATTCTCTTCAACCACACTTGAAGCTTCGGTTGTCTCCTCCATGCTCACCGTATCCATTTCTTCAACCCCCTCAGGTTCAATAGAATCCACCTCAATCACATCTTCTTGCTTGTTCTCCTTCGCTTCTAAGCTTTCCACAACACTTTCTGAGGCCACACCGTTACTTTGAGATTTGCGTTGTTTTGATTTCTTTGTTTCATACTTGGGTCGCTTTGTGGGGGCATCCGCAGCATCACCAGTAGGGAGGGGCAAACCACCTGCATTGGCAAGTATTTGGTTCCTCATTGCCTCTCGTCGCCTAGCTTCTTCCTTTTGTTTCCCTGTTAAAAGTTTTCCTTCCAGTTTCTTCTTCAAGAGTTTCTCCTTTTCCCTTTCCTTCTTCGCACGCTTTCTCTCTTCCTCAAGCCTTTCCAGTTCCTCTAGCCGCTTCCGCTCTTCCTCCTCCTTTCTCAACTTCTCCTCTTCCTCCCTCTTCTTTCTTTCCTTCTCTTCATTTAACCTCGCAAGCCTCTCCTGCATCTCTCTAACATGCTTTGGGACTTTTTTATCGGTTGCTTTACTCTTGGTTTCATTCTTTGTCTCTTCTTGTTTTGCTTCGTCAACAGGTGCAGCTGCAGCAGCTGCTGCGGCCGCCTTTTTCTCTTTCTCCTTCTCCTTCTTCTTTTTCTTCTTCTTTGCAGCAGCAGTCTCCGCACCTCCCTCTTCAATTTCCTTTTCAACTCCAGCATCGGCCATCTCATCTGGCTGAGGTTGAATCTGATCTTTGTCTTCCAGTTGAGGAGCCGGAGCCGGAGCTGATTTTGAAGTGGAAGGCCCGTCACCAAGCTCTGCCAGAATTTTGTCCAGGTCATCCTCCTCTTGAGCAGTCCTTCCACTCTTCTTTTTCTTCTTTTTGTTCTTTGAAGTTTCAGGCACATCCTCGGACACCTGCTTGTTATTCTTAGAACTCTCAGCTCCATCGTTACTGGTGCCTATAACAGGCTGTTCAGTTTCAAGCAGCTCTTTTGATTCAACAATTGCATCAAAAGCATAATTATTCTTCTTTTTGGAAGACTTCTTCTTACCAGAAAATTTAATAACAGATGCATCTTCATTCTCATTTTTATCTGCCCTATCGGCTGAGGCAGAGACAGGCAGATCCTCTTCATTTTCGTCATCAATCAAAGCTGTATTAATCAAGTTACTGCTTTTCTTTGAAGACTTTGAAGACTTCTTCTTACCAGAGAATGTAATCACAGCATCCTCTTCCCCTTCTTCCTCATCCAGATCGTCAAGCCCGCCAAAGCTAGATCCCGCGAATGAATTAGTATCACTTTTCTTATTAGAAGACTTTGACGATTTCTTTTTCCCTGAGAAGTTCATAACGGGATCATCATCATTATCAGAATGTAGTTCAGAAACTAAATTATCAACCTCTCCATCCTCATCCTCGTCATCAGCAATTGCACTAAAAGCAAATGAACTACTACTGCTCTTTTTCGACTTTGATGACTTCTTCTTCCCCTTAAAAGCTACTTCCACTTCTTCCTCATTGCTGGCACCATCATCTTCATCACGAGTTACACCAGATTCATCCTCCTCCTCTCCAAGTAACTCGAAACTGGACGCTGCAAACGCATTGTTACCCCCACCCTTCTTTGACTTCTTTTTCCCAGCAAATTGCACAACATGCACATCCTTGTCCTCTTCCTCAACATTCTTATCATCTAAAATCTCGTCCTTGGGTTCAAAATTCTTAACGCCACCCTTCTTCCCTTTCTTTTTCCCACCAACTGGGGCGACACTCTCTTCCGAAGCTGCCTGTCCCTCAGACAACTCTGTCCCTATCCCATACTCATCATCATCAATCACCATTGCCTTTTTCTTAGATTTCCCTCCCTCGCCCTGTGGGGCAGCTGTATCGTCATCTCGAGCAGTAGGCTTCTTTCTCCCCATTCGGATTCAGTTATTTCGACTAATGAAATAACAAAAAGAATATTCCAGAAACAAATAGGATAGGCCTTCCAAAACCCTCGACAAATACAACACTGCACCAAACGACGACAAAAATAAGAAGAGTCGCAGATAAATCAACACAACAAATATCTACTCCAAACAATTGTATTGGATTCATACACTCCCTATGAAAAATGAAATTACCAATGAGTTTAAATTTTTTAGACAGTCGGTAGAAAATCTTTTTATTCCACCAAATCTAGATTGAACGTCAACTCATAAAAAAATCATTAATGACATGTTTTAAACGCACTAATGGAGAGCTGTCGCTCAGCCAGACCCAATAGCATAAAAATACTCAATGAAATTAAACTCTTCAAGAAAGTTACTAACCTAAATTGAAGAGTGAATGAGAATAAAATCATGACAGCGAGTATAGGAATATAATAATTCAGAAGATACAAAGCATTATACCATGCTTTAACGATTAGGCATAAATTATTTTGAAAGATAAAACCAAACACAAGAGGAAACAAGAGCACACCTTCCAAAACCCTAGACAAACAACAATACCCTAATAATCATCAAAATAAAAATTGGAACAAACAAAATCAACAAAGCCTGTAACTACACCAGCGTATAAGCATTGGAGTCATTCCACAAATCTACACGTGCAAATCCTAAATCTCTTCAGATCCTTAGTGATTACTACCTGGGAATCAAGAGAGGATGTAAACAAGATGATACTGGTGTCCGCATCAGTAAATCATGGAAAACTCCCTGTATACGTGTGGGAGTAATCTGCCAATTCTGTGTCTATATGTGTTTCGCCTTAAAAAAACTGTAATATCGATAACAAAATCAAACACAAAAGCTGCATGAAAACAAATGAATAGATACATAATAGTATAATAATATTCCAAAAACCAAAAAACAAAACAAACAATTATCAAAAATAAGAACAGAAACAGATAGACTAACAAATATACAAAGTCATCAAACATGCTTTCTTTCTTGGCAATTATAAAACATGGATTTCGTATATCCAAGACAGTTCAATGCCGATTCTAGATCTTGTTAGAAACCTAACAATCACATACCCTGCAATCAAGAGTACATGTATACAAGATTGTACTGATGCATATGTAAATAAACCATACAAAAGCTGTGTGTATATAAATTTGAGTGAAATCTCATCTGCGTGTAAATGCATTTCTCCTAAAAAGCAGCAAACATAAAACAAATAACAAACATTTTGGAACCCTTGACGAAAACAGCCATACAATGATCAAAAAAGAAAGGCACAGATAATCAACACAATTCTGGTTTATACACATAGTAAGACATCGAATTCAAAGATTCAAATTCCAATATACTGATTTTAAATCTGGTTAGAAACTTCATGTAATCTGCAAATCCATGTGTCTATACGCGCTTCAACTCAGAACAAATCAGTACTTTCGAAAATAAATCAAACACAAAAACAACAGAACATAGAACAATATTAATAACACAAAACAACAAAAAAGCTCAAAATGAAAACAGTTGCTGAAAAATTAACAAAAATTAGATCCATACACAGCGTAAGGCATCGAATACATATAATCGAGATCAAAACAGCATAAAATTGAATAAAACAAACTATAAATCTCGATAATTGTTAAACAGCTACATACCCTGGGGATCAAGAGATGCTCATAAGATAAAACGAGCTGCGTGTGTATATAAATCGCCAAGATAAGTTGGACTGGAGGAATATAACACGCCGAGAGAAATAGAGAGAGAGAGAGAGAGAGAGGATTGGCACGGACTGGGAGAAGAGGTTGTAATAAGCGTGGGATTCTAGGGTTGGGTTAGTAATCGGGTCGGGTTTGGAATCCGGGGCCGTTTCCCGTGTTTGATTATTTGAGCTGTTTTGTACTTTTAACCAGCGTGTTCTCGTGGAGCATGAGTTTGCTTCGGTTTCATATCGAACTGAATACAAACAATATATCGGAATACATCATTATAAAATCGAATTGATCAAAATATGTTTTAAAAAATAAACTAATATAAATCGAAAAAAATTTGGCTCATCTTGGTTTGGTCCCAAACCGAATTACAAAGAAAATAAAAAACAAAATTTCTAGAATGTTTAGACTGGTGTATCTATCGTGATTCGTAACCCTAATTAAAAAAAATAAAACTATTTCAACCAATAAAATTAATATGAAAACCGAACCGATATAACCGAAAAATCGTGGAACCGAAATAAAAAAAAAATGGGCTAAACATGGGCTGTTAATTGGAGATGGCTCTTAACTAATTTTACAATGTTGGTCTAATTTTCAAATATTATGTGTACAGTAAAAATTAAATTTTTTTTTTTTTATCATTGTAACAAATTTAATTTAAATCCAACCATATAAAAATTTAGATAGAGATAGGATGTCTCCCCTTGTGAAAATATAGAGTTGTAATCTCGGGCTCGCAATTGATTGATTTGGATATAAAGTGACATAACAAGTAATTTGGGAGAAAACCAACATAATAAATAACTTGGAGGTATTGAGGGGGCTGCCCATAATATATAGAGAGAGAGAGAGAACGGATCAGGGAATAAAAAATTTTACAAAAAATCTTACAAATTTTTTAGGCTGTTGGATCTGCAGCGATCAATGGCTAGGATATATGAGAGAGAAAGTGGAGAGAGAGGATACATTCGAACCGTTAATCGCTGCAGATCCAACGGCTTAAAAGATTTGTAAGATTTTTTGTAAAATCCTTTATGTCTTGATTCGTTCCCATATATATATATATATGAGAATGAATCATGGAATAAAGATTTTTACAAAAAATTTTACAAACTTTGTTAGCCGTTGGATCTGAAACGATCTAACGGCTAGGATATATCATATTTTTCTACTCTCTCTATTTCTTCTTATATATCATAGTCGTTGGATCGCTTAAAGTCCAACAGCCAACAATGTTTGTAAGATTTTTTGTAAAAACCTTTGTCCTATAATCCCTTCCCTAAATATATATCCATCTATACTATTATTAAAAGCAACTCATTTTTGGCAATTATTTTGTAGACTTTTTTGTACTGCTTAATTTACCCCTTCACAAAAAATAATTCTCAATTGACTATTTTGTATTTTAGCTTATTTATACCTTAATTTGAATTTTCGGATTTGGCGCCCCAATTTGAATGTTCAAATTTGGAAGGGCGGTTACGAAAATTGGTTATCATTTTTCCCTATAAATATGAAGAAAATGCATTCAGAAAAAACTTCCCTCGTATAACTTAACTTAGAAGTAGGTTTAATATAATCTCTTTATAATTCGATGTATCAAGCGATTGAGTTTGACTCTCTTTTATATTATTGTTACACTTCACTTTCCATCCATATTTTGAGCGATTGAGTTTGTCTCTCGTTCATTATATTTTTGTCCACTAAAAGGTTGTAATCAATGAAGGTATTGATTAATGAAAAATTCTTTTATTGTTTGGTTTCTCATTTGATTGCAATACTTATTTCGATATAGCCATACGCTATTAAAGAAATCCTGGAACTATTGTGTTAAGAACCACAATCCGCCTCTATAAGTAAACGTAACCCTATTTTGAATAGGATTTCATCCTTCAAAGAGTTGGTTTAATTTAAAAAAGGATAACAATTTTTAACACTAGAAGGAGGGCTCGTCTTGACTAATTTCAAATTATGGCGAGTACTTTCTAGAGAAAAGAATTAATATGTTCAAGAAAAGCCCAGCCTGGGGGCGATAATCCGAAATGTTATTCTTAACCGCTTTTCTGTTCAAATTTGATTGAATCATTTCTACACTTATTTTTGTCAACTTTAAGGTTGTGAAATTCGATCTCTACCGCTCAAATTAAATATTTACATGTTGGGAACCAAATTATAAAAGGTTTCAACGATCCAACAGTAGATTTATCTACAATCGATATTTGAAATTTGTGCATATTAACCGCTTGTTTGTCTAGATTTAAACTATTATGTTTGAAGCCTATTTTGACCACTTTAAAGGTATTGGAATTCGATCTCCACCATTTAAATTAAATATTTATCTGTTAGGAACATACTTCTAAAAGGGTTTGACGATCCAACGGTGGATTTGTGCCCAACCGGCATTTGAAATTGGCGGTGTATCTTAACTTCTTTCTTTCTAGATTTTAATGATTCATTTCCAAACCTATTTTTATCAACTTAAAGGTCTTAGAATTTGATCTCACAATTCATATTAAGTATTTTGGTGTTGAAAACCTACTTTTAAAAGGGTTTGATGATCTGACGGTGCATTTGTACATAATTGAAGTTTAAACTCGGATGTGTATTCTAACTGCTTTATCGTTCAGGCTTGAATAAGCCTGTTCCAAACCAAATTTCATTAACTTAAAGGCCTTGGAATTCAATCTCCATCATTCAATTTGTGTGTCTTGGACTAACTTATAAAAGGTTTTGACGATCCAAAGGGGGATTTATATGCAATTGACGTTTGAAATTGATGGTACATATTAGCCTTTTTTCTGTCTAGATTTGAACAACTAGGTTCGAAGCCTATTTTTTTCAACTTAAAAATATTGAGATTCGATCTCTACCTTTCATATTAAATATTTATATATTAGAAACCCACTTCTAAAGGGGTTCCACAATCCAACAGTACATGTGTGCCTAACTGACTTTTAAACTTGGATATTGTATGTAACTGATGTTCAAACTTGGATATGCATTCTAACAACTTTTCTTGTCTAGGGTTGTATAGTCTGGTTCGGGCCGATATTGGTCGGCTTAAAAGTTTTGGAATTTGATCTCTACCATTTAGATTAAATATTTGTATGTATAATGCTAAAAGGGTCTTATGATCCAATGGTGCATTTATGCACAAATGACGTTTGAAACTGGTTGTGCAGTTAACAATTTTGCATTAATGTTTTCATGATTTGAAAAGTCTAACACCATCTATAAAAGGCTTAGCAACAAAATTAAGTTAATTTTCGACGATCAAATATCGTATCGATCAACTTGGGAGGCAAAAATAAAAATAAAAAATAGAAGATTCTTAAAAAATCAATTTGATCACTCTTTACAAAAAGAAAACGGTTGGATTTATTGCCTATTGTCATGTAGAAAAAGCTTGGAAACCAAAAAAATAAAATCGACGATGGTTGAGGATTATATCGATGACTCTTTATAAAAAGTTGGTGAGAAATAGAAATAGATTGGAAATAAAAGCATGAGTCATCTAGGAAAAGTTTGGAAGAAATAGATTGTTGATGGTTGAATATCGTATTGATAAAACCAATTTAAGAGAAACTTTAATTTTCATAGTTTTATTCAAAACCAACCAAAAATGAGGGGGCATTATTTACACCATAATTTGAATTTTTGAATTTAAATTATAATA
>MKEJ01068067.1:0-10442 GCA_001753735.1 Embelia ribes | reverse complement strand
GGGAGTAATTGAATAGAGAATCTGTAAAATAGAAATAATGGATTTGATGCTGTAAAATAGATAATCTGTTTAGACAATCTGGTGTGGATGCTCTTACATATTAAAATTACTAAAAATTCGTTTGGTAGAATCATTCAAGTAAAAAAAATTAGTTTTATTTTGTGCAACAAAATAAAAAGGGTAAATTACACATTGCCCAGATTATGTTTTTGACAATTTCAAATAACCCCTAAGGTTTCAAAAATTATACTTTGCCCCCCACTTATAACCCATGTTAGATTTGTTGTATAATGATCATATAACTATAACTTAATTTTCTAATTTTATTACTTTAGAACATGATATTAGGTAATATTAAAGATAATAACATCACTTTAAGAAAAATATATTATATTTTATACAATAATTTTTTTAACAAAAAATTATACAAAATATATTATTTAAGGGATATTTTAGTAAATTTTTGAGTTATTACTATAATTAATTTTACTTCGCTTTGCCCCCGGAAACTTTGGGGCAAATTGCAATGCCCCACCAAACCTCATGGGTCACAGTGTAATTTTAGAAACCTTTGGGTTTTTTTTGAAATTTTCAGAAACCTCAGGGGGCAAAGTGTAATTTTCCCAAAATTTTATTGGATGTTACTTCATAATTTATGGAGTTGAGAGTAGTGCCAAAACAACACCCATTTAATCCACAAAATTTGAACCCAATCAATCTCTCTCTCTCTCTCTCTCTCTCTCTCTGTTTTTTTTTTTTTTTTAATCAAAATGGGTTTTGAGCAATAGATATTCTCAAAGTACAGATGCATTAACTTGAAGGTACAATTTAATAAATGCATATTTATGAGAAGTCAAAGTATAATTTCACAGATTTAAAATTTAAGATTTCATATGTTGCACAAAGGAACTGCAATTCTGTAAGCAATTAAGATATTAAAACTGAAAAACACTAAAAAAAAAAAGAGAGAGTTTTTACCAGAGGTATAGAAACATTATTGCAATTCATGAATGTCTGAAATTTGTGATACACACAAAGCATTTTTTAAGATAATTTAGGATATACTAAATGGCATGGCATGGCATGGCATTAAAACTCATTGCTATGAGTTGCTTTCACTAAAGAGGTGGTTTGGTTACAAATTCTGGGGACTATTTCTTTAGACCAAGAACAAAAAATATTCGATGGATAAAAAATCAACGTAAAAAGTGAACTTGTCGACTTTTAAGAAAAAAGTAAAAATAGGCTTAAAAGTTGCAACGGAGGAAACCCATCTTGCTGTACAAATGACATACAAGCCATTTTTAATTTTTTTTTAACACTAACAAACACCCAGGTATCAAAATTTAAACTTCATTAGGTTTAAAATTAACTTGCTCATAACCAGGCTTCACTACCACACACAATACCAAAAATGCCCCTTAAACCGACACCAAAATTCCACATTCGCTGCGCAAACACGATTTCAAAAACCAAAGCAGGGACTGAAATTATAACAACAAAAAACAGAAGAAACGTAAACAAAAACAAGGGACATCAAAGTTTGCTCGAAGGGCAAATTTGGAAAAGCATTATTAGAACACGAAACCGTTTGCTCCATTTCTGCGGCTAGCCCCCTTGTGATTACGCCTAGACGAAGAAGATGATGATGAAGATTGAGAGCTCGTTTTCGGACCTTTAATGGCAGCCAGTGAACAATTCTCTCGGTTAAAACCACTGTTAGTATTGTTATTAATTTCTTCTTCGTCCATGAGGATTTGGTTGCATCGACACTCCACGCTACAAAATGCTCTGTCGCCTCTGTAATGAGAAACAACAAATAACGGCATGTATTTTGAATGCACGTCAAAAGTTCGACTACTATCACAAGTGATGATATGGCGAGCATAAGGCGTTCAATCACGATAAACATGCTACCGCAATGCAATAACATGTCAATAATTTTATTGTAACGACTAGCATGTAGTTTTGTTGTGTGTGTGTGTGTGTGTGTGTGTGTTTACAACTCCTGTAATTTCATACGGAATGTTTGTCAAAAACAAGACATAAAAAGAAGAAAAGAAAAGAAAATGCATGAGTTAGCTCTAGAATTTCCCCACACGAAGTACATTATTTCTATGTATATGATCCAAATTCATAAAGTGATAAGAGTCACAGGCTAAGGACAAATAGATTGCATGATATTAATCAATTGTTGATGTCATTTTTAGTATTCTTTTTATTTTTCTGTTGACTATAATAGCTCATAATTGGTTATCACACATGGTATGGAAGTAGCCTTTCTTATTTATTTATTTAGTTATTTATTTATTTTTTTATTATGATGATTAGTTTTTTTTTAACAGATTCTTTGTATGCAATGGTGCATTGCTCCAACTGCAGAGAATAACTAATTAACCATCTCTCTTATATATGGGCAATAAAATTATGGTTCTATATGGTCAGTGAATAAATGCAAGCCATATTTCATAGTATTTGATTATTTGTGTATAAAGTGCTACTACTAGAGTATTATTTATTTTTTAATTTCAAAATCCAAATAGGAGTGCATGCATTAGCAATTTAGCATGTCATATATTATTGCACACTAAATTGTTGCAGTAAGGTCCATACTATAAGTACTACTACCTTCTTTTGTATCAATTATAGAAAAAGAAATTATATATCTTTTTTCAATCAAAATTTAAGAACCTGGCCTACTGGAAACATAGAGTAGAGCATTAAATCACAATAAATGTATAATCTACAAGTAATTTTTTTTTTCACGTTAATTTTGTTTTTGCTTTGTCTTTTTTCACGTTAATTTAGTTTTTGCTTTGTCTTAAGCATGGTCATAATCAGTCATAACAAAAACAAAAGTTAAAAAAAAAAGGCAATTATCACCAACATGTTTATTAAAGGCTCGATCGCAAAATTTTTTTCATATAACTATTGGTTAAGACTGATAAAAGATTTTTTTTTATATAAGCATTTTTTTTGGGTATATAAGCATTTTTAAAACAACAAAAATATTTACAGATAATGAGAGATTATTCTAATAAAGTAAAATTTCCCCAAAAATTATTTGTCTTTAAATGGTACACGGACAATCATATACCGAAATTTTACATCGTTATTTCTTAAAAAAAAAAAGAAGAAAAAAGAAAAGAAGATCAATATACTAAGTACTTGATCACATATACTTTAATCTCTCTCTGTACCATTATTACAGGGCTACGTTTTTTTTTCACTTGTATCAAAAAAATATATTTAATAACGATCTATAAATTAATTATATTGCTATTCTTTTAAAAATATTTTTCATTAGGAATAGTTTTTAATATTATAAAAAAAAGGTAGGTGCTATAAAAAGTCACCTATAATAAAAAAAAATTATCCACGTACTTTTTGTAAAAAAATAAATAAATCCATATATTGAGATTAACGAAAAAAGAAAAAAACGACAGAGCGAGTACTTTTTTTTACAGTAGATAATAATTTTCTGCATCTGTATAACTACTAGTAAATAATAATGAACTAAAAATAAGATCTAAGGGTATTTAAGTAATTGACTACAAAGTAATAAGTGTAACTTTGGCTCTTAACTTACTTGTACATGTAGATATCTTTTCCGGCCAACAGTTTCCGGCTACAAAGAAAACACCGGTCCAGAAACCCGGCCGCCGGAGAAATCCTCCGAAACGGCGGCGCCGGCGCCGGAGCAGTGGGCTTAGTCATAGTCACTTTGCTAATAACTTGTGGGTTATTTTCATTTTTTCCACTACTATTTTTTTCTAGTACTATGCTTAGCCCCACCATACTCACACTCTCACTAACATATATATATTTATATTTATATGTGTGTGTATATATATATATATGTAAGAGTAGAGGTGGCGGACGGCGGAGGGGGTATATGGAGAGAGGGAGGGAGAGAGAGAGAGAGAGAGAGTGGAGTAATGATGAGGAGGAGAAGGATCTAACTGCTAGTGCTGGTTGAGTGCCACGTATACCTTCGGACAATTATTTTTGTTTTATTATTTGCTGCTTTTTATTTAAAAGAAATTTGTCCTCTTCTGCCCTTGGTTTTGGATTGAAATTAATTTTTGGTATGTACGTACCCAACAAAAAAAATATAAAGTGTGTGTGTATATATATATATATATGTATGTATGTATGTATATATTATCTCGATGATCCGTAATGTAAATATATGATTAGGACTGTATACTTTAGAGACGAGAGATAATTTTTGTAATAAATATTAAGTCACAAATTTTATGCAGCAACGGTTTACAAGCAATTTATAACTGTAACAAGCTCATTAATTTTGTCCCATAACCATATATGATGTACTAAACTAGAAAATTCAATTCATTCATTTTTTTGCTTTATTGTTTTGTGTAATAGTAGTAACGGTGTGTTTAGGAATATATTCATTTCGCTCTCTTTTAACAGATATTTTAGGTGTTGACACATAAATTAAAAAATATATATTTATGAAAAATATGGACTAAATCATCTATGCATTGTGAGTAGATGGGTATTTTGGAGGATTGAAATTATATATGGTTTTCATCTTGTTATTTTGTACAATTACCAAAAAAATATTGTTATTATTTTTTTAAAATGAGGTCTTGATAGAACTCTGTCTATGTAATTCTTGCAAGTACATAGACCGTCCAAGCCTGGACGAAGGATGAGATTGGCAGTAAGTTATGACGACCAGCCTAGAAGCCAGTCACATGGGTGTGATCATATCAACACTTGTGAATTAGATTCCATCATAACTCCAAAATTAAACGTGATTGGACGAGAATGGTACTAGGATGGGTGACCTCCTAGGAAGTCCTCGTGTTGCACTCTAGGAATAACGTGCTTTGGTGAGAAAAATAATAGGATGGGTGACCTTGTGGATAGTCTTTGAGTTGCATTCACCACCATAGCGGACTCCAAATTCTTGAGATCATGACTTGGTTAAAGAAGAAGAAGAAGAAGAAGAAGAAGAAGAAGAGTCTTGATAGATTTTTGAATGAACAGTGTTCATGAGTTATCACTTTACATTGTTTAATGTGTTATCTTGATTCTGTTGCATAATATTCAGTGCGGTTTTGGGAGGTCTTGCACGGAATTTGATAGATACTTTTGGTCTTATGTAAAATTTTGTTATCTAGTCTCAGTTTTAACATTCATCTTAAGGCACCAGGGTCTCTAGAAATCTTTATGCCTTCAAGTTTTTGCCTGTTGGGTGGGTGAACTTGATATGCTTGTATCATTGAAAGTGTGGCGTTGTCCATTCTTTTTCATTACTTTGTGTCCTTTACCGGCAGTGCATTACTGGAACTCTCGATTTACATATACCTGATGGAACCCGCAACACTTTATCACGCTCTACGGTGCGTTAACGACCAAGGATTCTAAACTCATGCAGTTTTGAGAACAATTGGAAAGCCCATTTTTTATTTCATTCATACATAAAGATAAGAGTGCGTACAAAGGAATATAAATACTACAGCAAAGTAACTTCTAACTGCTAGTAACCACTTCTAACTTCTAAAACCTACCCACCATTCTAGCCTGTACTAATAATATAGGGACTAATACAACTTAAGAAAATTGTCAGCCATGGATTCATCATTCGCCATCCCTTCAAATCGAACCTCGTCCTGAAGATTCAATCCGGAACTGTTCCTTTTCTACCCTGTACAATACCCTTCGTTGTATTTTTCAATTTCAGAGGCACTGGACTGGTTGTCATATACTCGCAGAAGGGAATCCTTAGCAAAGAGATGTCTATAAGAATATATGTTAGCTGGGACTTCTATGTTGGATCAAAACCAATTAACTGAACTCTCCATGAGCGTTCACCTTTGATATTGGAGAAGGCATTGAAAATCTTCTCATCAACAATCTCCCCATTAATGTGCTGTAGGAAATTATTAACAAACTTGAATATGAACCTATTTTTCAGAAGGGAAGACAACGTCATTCAACATGTGTGATTCCTCTGTCACTTTAATAGTATCAACAGGTTCTGGAGCATCTTTATGGAGGAACTGCAATGGGAAGAGCTTATGTTTTCTCTTCTCATCCAACATAGGAAAAGGAACGCTAGTCTTCGTTTCCGCATTGAACCTATCTTTAGTTTTCGTGATCATCATTACTTTTTCCTTGCGGGCACTGCTGACCACTGATGCTCCGCATTGGACCAAACTCTCAGTGTCTGGGGGCAACCCTTGTATCGAGTCAGATCTGCTGACCTCTTTTGCTGCTATTTTTGAGATTTTTGTCGCTGAAATTGTAGCAGTGAAGTCAAATCCTTTGGCAGGTTCAATGGCTTCGTAGACGGACGAGGGATGAGATAAATAGGACCTGTCACTTTTGGCCTCTTTTCTGTTGCTTGAGTCAAGTAAAGTCTGTGCGACAAGCCTTTGCTGCGGCCTGTTGAACAATAAAATGGCGACGGCAAGCCTCACCGCCCCTTGTGTGCCCTTAGTGGCTCATTTTGGTTTGCCCGTGGAGCACGGGCTCTTGCTTGCGACTTGATCATGACTTGTATGGCATGTTGATTGGACAATATCAATTGTTGATTTGCGACATTTGAATGAAGCAAAGTTTGGACCGACATTTCAATCCTTCTAAGCGAATCCTCCAATTGTTCAAAGCATTCCTTGTTTGTCATCGTGCATACCCCTATGCCGTCAACGCCTTACAAGAATTGGCCACTCTTATACCAAATGGAACCCGCAACACTTTATCACATTCTACGTTGCATGAAATACCAAGGATTCGAAACTCACATTGTTTAGAGAGCAATTGGAAAACCAATTTTTAATGTTTCATTCATACGTTAAGATATGAGTGCGTATAGGACAACCCAGTGCGCAAAACTCCCGCATTGCGGGGTTTGGAAGGGTCTGGTATGCTTAACCATAGCCCTGTTGCCAAAGAGGTTGTATGGTTTTAACTTATAGAAATTCAAGTTAGGGCTTTAAACACTACCAATATCAATTTCAGGAAAGGCTGAACATGGAATAACTATAATAATCAGATGCCATGTAAACATCAAGCCATCTTCACATAAGAGTGCATATAAAAGAATATAAATACAACAAAGTAACTTCTAATATGACATGAGAAAATAGTCAGCCATGGATCCATCAATGACTTCTGGAGAGGTTACACTTTTTACCCATTTCACTTACCTTGGACCCCATAATACCATGCCTTAAGTTAGTGATTTTAACGTTCGATATTTGGAAGGAGACATTACTGTCTTTGGTCTATTCTAATGTCAACCTTTATTTTTGCCAAAATATTGTATGTTTTTTTTGTATCATTGCTCCTTCCCAGTTTCGTGGAGCATTTACTTCCCATCCTGTGATATGAGATATCTGTGGTTGCAATTTATTGTTTTGGCTTTTTTTTCTAAATACATTTATTTAAGTTTTTCTCCTTGTATTTTAATATTAATAACAATTTATTGTTAGCAATGTGCAGAGGCTGTTGCTGATGCAAACAGAGCTATTGAGTTAGACCCTTCTCTGGCCAAAGCTTACTTGCGTGAAGGGTCGGTATTTCTTTCTCTTCTTTAAATAGCTATTGCACATTGTGGGTCTAAACGGATGAATGATATGTTGCTGTTTTCTTGTCAAACTGTTCATTTTTATGTCAATTGTCAATGATGCGTCCTAGCTTTTCTTCAATATTTTGTCTTTTACTTGGCTCTATTATTTTTCCCCCTTTGGAAGTGCTGATTCTTTTTGGTGCCACTTAATCATTCTAGTTTGAACCACAATATGTTTTTGGTCGCTCATTTGACAGCATTATAATGTTTCCTTGTTTTCTCTTACAGCACTGCTTGTATCAAGCTTGAGGAATATCAGACTGCTAAGGTTGCCCTGGAAAAAGGCGCTTCTTTGGCTCCGGCAGATTCAAGATTTGTTAATTTGATCAAAGAATGCGATGAGGGCATTGCAGGTACTGTTCAGACTGCTGTCTTTACTAGAAACAAGAACATCATCCCCCTAAGACACTCAATCTATGCGAGCAATGGAACTCCTACTAAAGGAAATAAATTAAAAAATTTAGTGGATTAACTCTCTTAAAGGCACATATATTAAAACTTGAAACACGAATGATATATTCCTCAGTCTTTACCTCCCTTGAACATTTAGTCTTGGAGGCGATGCAAAACTTCAAGTTCCTTTAGGTTGGGGAAAACATAGCATAAAATACTGATTGGTCTTATCAGGCAAGAAAACTTTGTCTGACATAGATCAAATATTTGGAACGCACAGTGAGACAAATAATATATTGGACATTCGCTTTAGTATTTGGGTTAAGAAGGAAACTCATGCTGCTTGGGCGATTCTTACCCCGTAAATGAATTATTATGTTTCTACTTTCTGGCCTATTTCTCTCAAGTTAGTGAAACACTTGCAAATGTTCCCGTGAGTAGTCATGTGGTTTTTTTGGATAACATGCATAACCATCTTGTACGAGGACTTGAAGGATGGTCCTATACTTATTCTTCTCTTTTTCTATTTTATATTAATTCTCAGAGGAAAATGATGAGCTAACCAAGCTGTCGGTCAATCAAACTCCAAATAGTGCTGCAATTTCTCCTGCTTCTGAGTTTACAGAGAAATTTGTGGATGCTGAAAAGGAAGCTCAGTCAAATGTGCTAGTGACCAAACCAAAATTCAGGTAGTCCATCTACTTTGTTTACTCCACGAAATGCATGTTCTTCCCAGGGTATCAAACGTTCAACCAGATTGTTCTCTTGTTGATTTAGTATTTCCCTGAACGCCTTAGAGCCTTCTTGTTTTAACAATGTTTTTGATGCCCATGGATTCTCTTGTTACAGTTTTGGAATGTCTTTATGAGATGACGGGTCTATTTGGTTCTTGACAGAAATTGTTTGAATTTTCTGATCCTTCTTTTTCTCTTTCTTTTTCTTTTTCTTTTTCTTTTTCTTTTTCTTCAGGCATGAATTTTATCAGAAACTAGAAGAAGTGGTGGTTACTATATTTGCGAAGGGTGTACCTGCTGAAACAGTTTCAGTTGATTTTGGTGAACAAATAGTACGACAGTTTTCAACCATCTTTCTTTTGTTGCCAATTCTAATTAACACTATCGGAAACACCATTTGCCTTCCTACATTAACATTTATTCGAACTTATCCTTTCTTTCTCTTTTGTTTGTCTGCTTTCAGCTGAGCGTCACTATTGATATACCTGGTGAAGATGCATACATCTTTCAACCCCGGTTATTCGGGAAGGTAATAGAGAAACTTAATGCCATTAGCAGTGGCAGTGATTTTGTTGGGAACTCAGTTTCATTGCTTGTTTGTTCCATTGACAGGGTCTTCAAAGATTATGTGTCGGTAAAATCTGATTAACGAGTCAATTTTGATGCAATTTATCTTTTACGGAAATAAAGTTAAATTATTTCTTCATTCCTATTGCTTTCTAATTTATCCTTCATATAGCAACTTATACTTATTAAATGGAGATGACTTATTGTTTACATGGTATCTGATTATTATAGTTGTTTCATGTTGAGTATCTCCTGAAATTGATATTGGTGGTGTTTAATATGGGTTAGGGTTAGGGTTAGGGCTAGGGGTGGGTAAATTTTCGGTGCACCGAACCACTGAACCTAACTGAATCCGGTTCGGTTCCAAAATCAGTCAAACGGTTTGGTTTGGTGTTTAAATTGAAAAAAATTCTGTTAATTCGGTTCACCGGTTTGGTTTAACAGGTTGAGCTAAAATGGTTTGGTTTGAATCGAACCAAACTTTACTGGTTTGATTGATATTAAGAAAATACCCCTAATATATATATCCTTCACAACCCATGGCACATCTCTCATCTCACCCCGGTTACTCTCTCTCTCACACCACGCACACAATTGCAACAGCATCGCTAGGTTCCCCCCTTTCTCTCCCCGCATGCAACTCATCTATTATATACATACGTACATACATACATACATACATACACACACTCATAATTTTTATATGAATACTCAGATTTTCGATATACACATGATTTATATATCTATACTTAGATTGGTATTAGTAATTCATTGATTGTGATTTTTTTTAGAATATGTACTCAGATTTGGTTAATTTGTTACTAATATTTTTGGGGAAACGATTCGTAACGATTTGAACCGAACCGAACCGAACCGAACGGAACTGGTCCAAATCCAGTTTGGTTTAGTTTGGTATTCTGACTGAATCAGTTTGGTTCGGTTCTGAAAAATAGGAGACCAGTTGTTGACTCAGTTAACAGTTGATGCTGAAATTGTCAAATAAGTTAGGATTAGTTGCTGTTTTTAGGGAGTTAGTTAGCATCATATCAGGAAGTTAGTTTGGTCCTGCTGTCTTGCCTACTTTCTTGCATTTCTGTTAATGACTTCATGTATAAATAAGTCATATCAATGCCTAAATAAAA
>MKEJ01068062.1:5000-13448 GCA_001753735.1 Embelia ribes | reverse complement strand
AACTCACTCTCAATATTTGATGAGAGATGGATTGACTCTCTATATTTGATGAGAAAGAAAGAGCCTAGGTAAAATAGAGAGAGAAATATTGAGTCGGTTGGAGCATATATTTTTGGATTTAGCTAGCCAAAATAGCTAAAAGTATTATTTAGCTAGCTGCGTTGAAGATGCTCTTACAACTAGCAAGTGGGGCCCTAATCCAGTCAACACATTGAACAATCAGAAAATCAACTCTGACAGAAAATAAGACAACTATTCATAACTCAAGCACAACTAAAAATCTTCTTTTTATTCTTCCCAAACAAAACACCCCTACCCAAAAAAAAAAAGTAGAACCATGTACTTTAGAGGTAACAGTAAGTAAATGATTATTTGATTGTAGTTTTTAAGTATTCATTAATTAATTTATTTATTTAAAAATTAAATTGTATTTGATTGTATAACTTTTAAATTGAGCTTATTTGTTGTTTTAGCCTAAATAAATTAAAAAATTTAATCTAAATACATACAACTTTTTTTTTAGATAAAAATACACTGATTTATTTGGTTAAAAGCTAGAAGAAACCAACCCATCATAACACAATGGTTATCTACTTATTCTTACAAAACCATTAATACAAAAAACATGTTGTCACTTAATCTTCTGAGCAATTGCAGATTCAATTGAAAACCTGCCTATCAAAGTTCTAATATGCATATGCTTAACTAATTAAAAATCATTGTTTAATGGATAGCAAAATAGATTCATATTCAGCAGCATAAAAAGTAGAAATTTTTATCCTTTCAAGGTGGGATTGAGTGCAGATAAATACTCCATCATTCCTATCTGATAATTCTCCTTTTTTTTTTCACACAAATTAAGAAAACATTACAATTTTAATGTTTACTTATTTCTTTTACTAATATGTTCTTGATTGTAATCTGGGAAGATTAATTTGTTTGATAAAATAAACATTAATGAAATATATTAGTAAAATACTCATTTTAATCACCTCCTAAACAAGGAAAATACTATTATGGGACAAACCAAAATGTAAGGAAACCAATATGCAAAAATTACTTTGATTTTATTACAAATTATTACAAATTGAGAACAAATTATTATTAGCCTTTTTTCATCTAAAAATAATTAATAGTAAAAAATTTCTCAATTTATAGTAATTTATCTTTAAAATATAATAATTTCGTAAAAAAAAATTATTTTACAATTTCCAATGAAATGATTCTGTATTCGGTTGATTTTCATCAAATAGTGATCAAGTAGTAGATGTGAAATCTATTAAATTACTGATTGATTGAGTACATATGATTAACCAGGTAAAAAATCACTATTTTATAGAAAAAATGAATCAGTAGCATAAAAAGTGAAAATTTATATACTTTGAAGATGGGTTTGGGCAAGTTAAGATAAATAACAAACATAAGAAGAGTTTTTCTAAAACAAAAATAAATAAAATTAAGAAAAGTAAAAAGGGGACCTTTCTATGCTTAGCATTAAGCTCTTTGGAAACGGTGGCTTTCTGGTTCATGGTAACTCTCTCCTGATTTTTCTCCAAATCCCAATCTCTCTGGCTCTAAACGGGAGGTATGGAAGCTGTAGAGAGAGAGAGAGAGAGAGAGGACTAATAATTTGACTAATATATTATATATATATATATATATAACATATATTTATTATATAAAAAGAAAATAAATATGAACTCTGCTTTGTTGCGTTTGGAAGGAGGCTGAGGAAAGAATCCGCGTTTCTGTTTTGTTTTTTCTTTTCTTCTGCTAATAAAAAAATTTTGAGAGGGTAAAATGGTACTTTCTCATCACCTGACTCGGATATAAAAGGTCTTATAATATAGTGGTCAATCCTTACCAAAACCTTATACATATATCTAGGGCCGATCTTCGGTTCGGATAAATTGAAATCCGAATTGAACCGAACCGACTTAATTTGATTTTACATTTTTAGGGACGGTTCGAGTTCAAGTTTGAAATCGAAAAAATTTTAGATTTTGTGAAATTTCGGGTTCGAATTCGAATTTTCTAAAAAATTTCGGGTTTAAACCCGAAATCTAAAATTATTAAATATTAAATAAAAAATATAATTATTTTTGAATTTCGATTTTTAATAATGGTTCGGGTTCGGTTTATTGACGGTTTTTAATGATATTTCGGGTTCGATCTGGGTTCCTCAGTTCGAATTCGGTTCGATTTTTAATGAATTTTCAGTTCGGTTCGATTAAAAAAAAAAATTAGTTTGAATTTTGAGTTTTTGAATTTCGATTCGAATTTAACCCAAACCAAAACGATGAACAACCCTACATATATCATATTGAATTTTATACTCTAGTTAGTAAATTCTTATATTTCTAGTATTAAAATGTAACATAATAAATAATACACATATTTTTGCACATTCTGTTTTATATTTGTATAATTTATTTTTTTTAGCAATTTTTTCATTTTAAACTTCAGAAACAATATTTGAAAATATGAAATAATATATTAGGAATTTTATATTATTAATTTATATATTATGCCAAAATTTTCGGAACTGATTTTTGAAAAAAAATCACATTAAACGCATCAATACCGTACAATATTTTTCCGTCGTTCTGTATTTTATGATCTAAATTTTGTATTGTATGATATTATGTGTTATAGACATCCTTATTATTATTTGCAGAAAACATCTCTTATTGGGCTTAGTAGTGTAATGCCATAATATTCCTATAATACTTTTTTGACAAATTATGTTTTCTTATTGATTATTACTAATTTGGCCAATTATTTGTTGTTACTTGTAATTTTATTTCTCCCACAAATTTCTAGTTTTTTTTTTTTTGTTTTTTCTGGTAGGCCCTTAAGTCTTCCAAGTGCCCCCTCTCTCTCTCTCTCTCTCAGAGGTTAATTATAGTAATGGTCCCCGTAGTTTCACATACATTTTTTTTGGTGTCCCTAGTTTGAATTGGACCATTAAAGGTGGCAAGTGTTGAAAATGCTACACCGTTGGTCCTTTACAGGGGGGACATCATCCCAATGATGCAAACCAAATCATGCGATCAATTTGTAGTTCAGCTAAAATAAATTAGTTTTTCTAAAATCATTCTGATTAACATTAGGCATGAGATAATAACGGTCACAAATAAGGTAATAAAGAGTACTTGCAAAAAAATATAAAATAAAATAAAATATTACTTTGTCTTCAACTCCTATGAGATCAAATTAGATGGTTGGCATGCACCCTAGTAAGTAAAACTATAACAATAATAAGAATAAGTTAAATCATCACATCAAATAACAAAATAATATGATCCTTCTCATAAATATTGCACGCATGGCAAGCTATTGAAAGCAAATAGAAATCAATTTTACTACATTTATTAAGGTCAAATTCAAAATCGAAAATTACATGACAGAAATAACTAGACAGCTTGAAAAGTATACAGTTCAACATAACTCCTGTAGTAAAAATATGGTCTCCAATATGGGCAACGAGAATCGTACTTGATCCTCAATGTATCCTTTGCTCATTGATTTTTCTTTCGTCCTATTATCCAATAGTCAAATTCCAATTTTAGAATTTTCGTTTCGATTAAACATACGGAATTCTTTGTGACTATACTGGATTTGTTATTTTATCCGATGTTGCATTTTTAATTTATAGGCAAGATAAAGAATAATAAAAGTTGTGGTCAAGAGCAGAGCTATTTTTAATAATAAATATTTGCTAGTGCAACTCACAGTATCTCCTCAGCCACCCTATGTTGAATCTTGTTACAAATACTGTGGACTTTTCTATATTTTTTTCTTATTCTTGTTTATTGTACATGCATATATATAACGATAAATAATAAAATTTTGAAAAAGGATTTCAACTTCTGAATAATATCTTTACGCATAACTTCATGCTTAATTTCTTTAATTATTGTATTTCAATAAAATTATACCTCGCTTTTAAATTGAACCTCCTTGCTTATATTTCTTGGGAGCAAAAGGCGAAATTTTTTGCCTTGGGCTCTCCACACCCTGACCGTTAGTATTTGTGGAGGAGATAAGTCACGGTGATCCAACAACCTCCTAGACAGGAGACCCGATACCTGATGCCCACAAGAATCCACCCTCACAAGAGGGATGAAAATCCCACATTGCGAATGAAAATCCCACATTGCGACTATCAGAGTTCGAACCTGTGCCATTGAAAGCAGTCTGCTGCCCAAATACCAATTGAGTCACACACACGAGAGCTTCTTGCTTATATTTCTTGCTCCGCCTCGTCACGGTACCCTCCAAATGGGCAATATAATATTCCATCCTAATTTTTAAAAATCGAACAAGGTTAATTAAATTCAACGAAGATGCAATGAATGGTCATGGCTTGATCCTTGAGATAGCGACGTTAGGTTTGACTTAATTTAATGGTGCTATGGTTAGGTTGGGACTTAAAAATATATATATAATAAATAAATAAACTTAACAAACGAATAATTGCAAGGCATGTTTCTTCTTACTTAAATATGCTTGTTCTCAACCAATATGAAAGATTAGCATAATGCTTACGTGGCATATAATGATTTTGTACCCAGAGGAAATAATCAATTTTAACAAATATGGTAATTTTGTGTTGAAATGTAATTATTTACTTTATACAATATAGTAATGATATTACCTTTAATATTTTCAATTGAAATAAATATTACATTCTACATATTATAATTTTTTTATAAGAAGTGATATGATATAATATATTAATTTTTTTTAAAAAAAATTGAATACAATATTTTATTATATTGTAAAATAAAAATTACTATATATCAATATAAAATTATTATATTTTTTAAAATAAATTAATTTTTCTATAATTACAAGACTTGTACGGGAAATGGTAACTTGTTTTAACCTAATATTCATTCAAATACCAAAAAATTCTTTTCTTTTCAGAGTGAGAAATGTTTGATACTAATAAAGGCAAGTATTTGACTAAAATTTTAATTATGATGTCGTGGGTTACAAGTTCAACCTAATATTTTAATTCGAATAATTTAGGGTTATAAATTCAACCTAATATTTTAATTCGAATAATTTAGGGTTATAAATTCAACCTAATATTTATTCTTACGAAAAAGTCGTCAAATAATTGTCGTCCTTTACTATCTTGACACGCAAGCCCACTATGTGTGATGGGGACCATCAGATTAATGATGTAACAGGCTAAAGTATTACTTTTGGTAACCATCTTATCTGTACGGCTCAAATATTAACTGTTCATCAATTTTCTTTTTTTTTTTTATTTTTTTGGTAAGTACCTGTTCATCAAGTTGCCGGTAACCATTGAGGATCAATAAGTTGAAGTCCCACTCGCTTCTTACGTTTGTTTTCACTCAAGCGGGACGTCGAACTACTCAATTGATCCGGTTCGATTCAGAATTTAAAAAATTGATTAGTTTCGGTTCTACTTATAGACAAAAATCGTTTTTTCCAATTTTCTAGTTTTTTCAGGCATTAATTTGAATTTAGTTGTGTAATTTTTTGAGAAATTATAAAATTTTCAAACTTGGATTTGGGGTTTTTTCTTCTAAAATTTGTTCTTAGATTTACCGAACAGTGGTTAAATTGTAAAAACGGTTTTGTGTATGAATTTCTTAATTTTTGATAAAATAATTTTAACCTAATTTTAAAAATGATAATAAAAATTCCAAAACCGGTTCAAAACAGAATTGAAACGGACATGTTTAGGTACGGAAGGCTTGATTTGTACTCAATTCCAGTCGGTCTCAATTTTTTTTAGCATATTAGTTTATTTAGTTCAAATCAATCCAATTCGGTTCTGAATCGAATAAATTGGTTGCCCACACCTAAAAACACATCTAATTGTACCTAGATCACCATGTCATTGAACGAAAGAGGAAGCAAAACGGGAGTGGATGCTTGAAAAAATAGGCCTGTAGTTAAAATAATTATGAGAGTCGAAGAAAACATTGAGAACGGAAGCCCTCCCTAGCCATAAATGATTTGGTTACATAGAATTACAATGTACCTTGTAGCTTTCTATTTAAGAGGCTTTTTCTTCGTTTTTTCAATAAAGATGTTTTTTGNNTTTCAAACTTATCGAATTAACTTAATATTTTATTGATGTATTTTTTTATTGAGATCCAAATCACGATGTCATTTTCTTGTTCCTGAATGGGCCTATTAAATCTTTTTAGGTTTATGCTCTACTCCGGGTAAAGATATGCCCGATTTCGATTTGTACATATAGGACAAATGCTTCCCTTACCACTTCTTTTTGCTATGACTTTTTAATGAAATTAATTATTAATTTCATGTCTTCTGCCAAATATTTGATGGATTCATCCATATTACTCGATTGATTAACGATTTGAGATCACTTTTATTTATAAATAGGAATCGAATCATTTATGATACAAGTCGTAATCATATATAATTACCAATTGGATTATTTTTTAAACGGAGCCTGGATACTTAATTTTATTAGTCCAACGAAGATAACCATAAATTATTCTAAATTGATAATAATATAAATTTCCTCCAAGGGGGTATCGCGTTGCATTGCACTTCACGCTCCTAATTTTTACTTCACGCTCCCAATTTTTGATGATTCAATTAATCTTTTTTTTGGGCGAAATAGAGGATATCTCGATCGGGGGAGAAAACGGGGGAATCCCATATGACCCAATATATCTGACAAGTCGCACTATACGTCAATCCAAGATGCATCTTCCTCTCCAGGACTCCGAAAAGGTACTTTTGGAACACCAATAGGCATTAAATAAAAGAAAAAAATTAAATACTATATTTCACTTTGATGTGGAAACGTAAGAGTGGGTTTATTATCTTTCTAATATTAATCTTTGTGTTAGTTTATCCATAGATTATAAAATTTCATACATAATATAATAAAATGAAGACAGAATGAATAAAGAAAAATTATTACAAACAGGTCTTTCTAATGATAAAGTAGTATGAGCATATTCCCTCATAATGAGTAGTTTCAACCCCCATTGCGTATTGATACTTATCGAGTATAGAATAAATCTGCTTCGCTTTGTTCCTACGAACAGAATTTTTCCATATATTATCAACAAAATAGAACAAAAATCCTCCCTTGTTCCAAGAAAATCCACTGAACAAGGGGGATCCATAGCATAGTCTATAGTACAGTCTTTTTCAATGCAATAAAGTTACGTAGTGTCTACTTTTCTTTGATAAAGGGGTATTTCTATGGGTTTGCCTTGGTATCGTGTTCATACCGTTGTGTTGAATGATCCCGGTCGGTTGCTTGCTGTCCATATAATGCATACAGCTTTGGTTGCGGGTTGGGCCGGTTCAATGGCTCTGTATGAATTAGCAGTTTTTGATCCCTCTGACCCTGTTCTTGATCCAATGTGGAGACAGGGTATGTTCGTTATCCCTTTCATGACTCGTTTAGGAATAACCAATTCATGGGGTGGTTGGAGTATCACAGGAGGGACTGGAACGAATCCGGGTATTTGGAGTTACGAAGGTGTAGCCGGGGCACATATTCTATTTTCCGGCTTGTGCTTCTTGGCAGCTATCTGGCATTGGGTGTATTGGGATCTCGAAATTTTTCGTGATGAACGTACAGGAAAACCTGTTTTGGATTTGCCCAAAATCTTTGGAATTCATTTATTTCTGGCAGGGTTGGCTTGTTTTGGTTTTGGTGTATTTCATGTAACAGGCTTATATGGTCCTGGAATATGGGTGTCTGATCCTTATGGACTAACAGGAAAAGTACAATCTGTAAATCCAGCGTGGGGTGTGGAAGGTTTTGATCCTTTTGTTCCGGGAGGAATAGCCTCTCATCATATTGCAGCAGGAACATTGGGCATATTAGCAGGTTTATTTCATCTTAGCGTCCGCCCACCCCAACGTCTATACAAAGGCTTACGTATGGGCAATATTGAAACCGTCCTTTCTAGTAGTATCGCTGCTGTATTTTTTGCAGCTTTTGTTGTTGCCGGAACTATGTGGTATGGTTCGGCAACTACCCCCATCGAATTATTTGGGCCCACTCGTTATCAATGGGATCAGGGGTACTTCCAGCAAGAAATATATCGAAGAGTTAGTGCTGGACTAGCCGAAAATCAAAGTTTATCAGAAGCTTGGTCTAAAATTCCTGAAAAATTAGCTTTTTATGATTACATAGGTAATAATCCGGCAAAGGGGGGATTATTTAGGGCGGGTTCAATGGATAACGGGGATGGAATAGCGGTTGGGTGGTTAGGACACCCTATCTTTAGAGATAAAGAAGGGCGTGAACTTTTTGTACGCCGTATGCCTACTTTTTTTGAAACATTTCCGGTTGTTTTGGTAGACGGTGACGGAATTGTTCGAGCTGACGTTCCTTTTCGAAGAGCAGAGTCGAAATATAGTGTCGAACAAGTAGGTGTAACTGTTGAGTTCTACGGCGGGGAA
>MKEJ01068056.1:0-2500 GCA_001753735.1 Embelia ribes | reverse complement strand
TGATACTTATTTCGAAACGGAGAGAGTATATTTTTATTAAATTATTATTCCCATCGACTAAATATATAAATGACATAAGCCTTGTGTTTATCCACTCACCAACTCTATCATGCTTTACTATTAAAATGTTAGCATGCGTTGCCCATTTCTCTCCCTACATGAATAATTAATTACAATTTGCAACCGACAATAGACCCAACATAAATTCCGATTGGGCACTAGTAAAATAATAAATTAGCAATGATCTAATCATATAATGGCAATGTTCAATCTTAACAAACCATCCATGTAATATGGCTTCTAAAGATTGGACCAAGGCCCCTTTTGGAATATTTGTTTCTAAATTGATTTTATTTTTTTTAGAAATTATATATCAATAGTATTTAGTAAAATATTAAAGTACTTATTTTTAGAATTTGTTTTTAGTTTTTTAATGATAGTTTTAGAAGCAATCCAATGGTTGATTTTAAAAATTATTTCTACTTTTTCTATTATTAATTGCTAAAATAACCTTAATTACATTTTTTTATTCCCAATACAAACTTACTTTTGTCTGTATACAATAAAAAAATACTAATTTATCAAACACCACACTATTTATCAAAATAAGTTTTAAACATTTTTTTATCAAATATTATTATTGTGCCCGCTTTTAAATTACCTTTTAAAAATACTTTTAACAAGAAGAATTTAATAATACTTGGTGTGTCTAAATCTTAAGAATATTTTTATTCTTTGTTCATTTTGTTTTTTAACGTCTCTGATGCTTTATTAGAGCCTACTTATCGTGGAAAATTCTAATGTTACGAGTTTACAACATTTACTTGTATTAATGTAGGGATCATGCATTTTCCACAAATTTCTACACATTGAAAATTTCATCCGATTGAAGTTTGCTTACCATAGGTGTCAGAAGGTATGCAACTATTTCACATAAAATCTTAAACAAATAGGTAGAATCGCATTATATTATTTATTATTTTATTCAACACGTCCCCTCACTTATAAATTATTTTTACCTCATAAGTGCAATTTAATTTTTTAATTAGGTAGTGATGAGATTCGAACTTAGTATCTCGGCCTACTCTGATACCATATTAGAAGGTGTGTAACCATCTTATCTAAAAATTTAAATTATTAAATGATGCACATTATATTATTTATTATTTTATTCAATAGCTTGTCACCTCATCAAGCCTCTTTCCCAATGCCGCCTCTCGCCATTGCTTATAATGCCACCACAATCAAGCAACCTAGGATATAAAACAGTCTTGTCATCTCCTTAATCACATTCTTTCAGGTCATAATCTGCATATGTGAATATGAGTACAAAAGATGGATAAAATTTATATTTTATTGAAAAGGGACATGCAGCAATGGACCGATAAAATCCCAGATCAACATGAATCAGCTTGTAGGCCAAACGATCAATCAACAAGTGGACAAACTCTAATCACGAACAAATCAAGTGCGATCTCAAATCAAAAAGCAGAATAATAGTTCGGATGGTGCATACTCAACTTCTCTTAATCATAACCTGCAAAATATATGCAAAGAAAAATAAAGAGGAACATAATAGAGGAATTTGTATGTGCATACATATCTGAACCATGTTGGATGAAAAGCTAAAGTCAAAAAAAAAAAAAAAAGACGAGTTATTGACAAGAAAAAAAAGGCGTCTACCCAAAGTCCAAGAACACCGAGGTAGTTATTTGACATTGCTTGGTGGTTCTCGGGCTCACTAGATAGCAATTTGCCATTCCACCAAATATCATTCATATCCTCCTTGTTAATCCGCATCTTTCAAATCCATCGATGATTTAACCGCTGGGTATTGCATCTTAGCGACTGGTCGATCGGCTTTTGATCCTTATCACTCGATTGGTAGTTCGACGTTATTCTCTGGACGATAGACTCTCCGGCTTCTCTAATTGCCAATAATTCCCAAAGTGGTTGACTAGTTGTACTTCGGTTCTAGCTTGGTTTTTCACTTTCCAGTAACGCCCTTATTTGGTGGCTGTCTGTCATTACCGGGTTGAGCTTCCTATGATGAAGATAAATGCATTATCTAATATCAAACACGTGAATTCGTCTCGAAGGGGAGCCGTGGAAAATTTCAACCAATAAAAATTTGCCATTTATCTTTTAAAGGTCAAATTGAATCACAATTTAAGTATTTATGTAATGTATCTATTAAATAAACATAGAGATAATTAATGAATGCATAAAGTCAATTATCTTATTAAACAACAATTAGTTTCTTAAAAATATATATATAGTTACTAGATAATTCTTATGAATTATCTCTTAAATAAATTGAAAGAGATAATTATAATGTCAATTATCATGATTTAAAAATAATTTTCATGATAATTATCTCTTGGTTAAATGGTAGAGATAATAGTAAATCATGGATGCTTATATATAACTCCTTAATCCTCCACTATAAATGGAGACCTTAAAACCTAATTTGAAGGACACACAGAAAGAAGTTGAATGA
>MKEJ01068052.1:0-12475 GCA_001753735.1 Embelia ribes | reverse complement strand
TTTTCTGGCCCGTAGAAGCTAGAATTTAAAGCTGGATAAACCCAACTTGATAAAACCAAGCTTATATGCTTGATAGGTGTAGGCTAACAGACTCTGTATTCCCTCAAAAAGGAGTGCTTATTATTGGTCTTGCGTGCACAAGTGAAATTTGATCTCTCTTATTCTTTTTTTACTATCCTCACATATGCCTTTGTAGCTGTGAATTTGATTTGATGCTGGTGTTCATTGGAGTTATGGTGGTATTTTCTGAAGTTGGTAAAGTCTGAGTTCAGGCACATTTATTTCTCAAGTTCTTTTGTACTTTGAGGTTCTACGTAGCAATCTATTGGCATGGGACTATCGCCGATGTGCTTGTGGAACCAAGTATTTTAGCTCATTTGTTATGCACAGCACAAGCGATTACATCCAAATTGTGTTCTTTATACATATGAAGTTAGAAGCGTGTATGTGTTGAATCTCATTGAATGAAATCTGGTAAGTAATTGAGGCAGTTTTCTCTTGCATTTCTACGTACCAGCATGTGTGTGCATGTAAATTAACCTTATGGGTAGAATAGGATTCAAGCTTCTTGCATGTGTTTTTGGTTTTACCATCTACTAATTGTTCTGTCATCTTTGACGTAACAAGTGGTACCTGACTTTTGGATGCCTTTTGCTTTTTCGTCTTCATTTTTTGGTATTTCTGCATATTTGCTGTTGTTCATTTACTTATGGGAAGCTGATAAACAGTATACGTTCCAGTGCTTATGGCCCTTCCACCAATTTAGAGTTGAAGTTGACAGTAAATTTCTTTGATACATCTTGATAATAGGTTAGTGCCTCTTATGAGCAGGCTCTGATGGATGCGCGCAAGCTCATTGAGCGTGAAATGGAAAGGTTTAAGATATGTGAAAAAGAGACTAAAACAAAAGCATTTTCCAAGGAAGGTCTGGGACAACAACCTAAAACAGTAAGCTTCTTCGTTTCTTCTGGGATAGTTATGGATTGCTGATGAATACCTATTTAATTGAAGAGCTGCACATATTCAGTTTTTTAAATTGATTTTATGGACTTCTGATGAATGCAAATTGAGTGGAAGAGCTACACATATTCCGTTTTTTAAATTGATTTTCTGCCTTCTCTATCTCCTTTTTAACAATACGAGGGAACAACTGGCAATGGTGGTATACTCACTGTTGTAAATATCGTATGGTACTTCTCAGTACCGTAAGGTACATACCGTTTCGGTTCAATTTCGTGTGTCTTGGTTCTCTATTGTGGTTTGTGTCATGCATTGTACTGTACAACTGTGTCTCGCTCGATGACTGGTTTCGTGCATAATATGTATATATTGAACGATACATATCTCCCTCTTCAAAATGGAATAGATCGAGAGAGAAAGGCAGAGTAGTTAATTAATTGACTTTCAATGGACCTAATTTGAAGAGAGAAAGAGTTGATTGAAAGAACCTGACAAAACAAATACCCTGTTTTGGGTCTGATGAGAGAGAGAGAGAGAGGGAATTAGTACCCTGAGTCCCTGACACATTTGTTGAAGCTGATGTGGGTTTTAGGTAATTTACTTTCTTGCAACCTTTTATTCTTTTTTAACAATTTCTGTTTTGACCATTTCATCAATTGATAAAAATTAATAAAATGACCAGAAAATATGACATTTTGAAAATGAATGTTGATGTGAAATAATTTTTGTTACCCAATTTTAATTTTATTGATTATGTTTTATTTTTTATATCATATTATGTATCTTTAAGTGATATTTATGTTTATTATAATATATCTAATAACTTTGTTTAAAAAACTTACGATACACGAAACGAGACGAGGCACAAAAATATAAAAAACAAGACGTGGCCGAGACACGTTTTAACAACCTTGGGTGTACCCATGAAAAAATTTCTGCTATTTTTAACACTTATTTTATAAAGCAACGAATTTCCAGCTGCAGCTGTTGATAGTTTAAAAATAAATGTTGAGAGGGATTGGTAATTTTTTGTGTTTTGTTTGGCACCAGATGTAATTATTTTGCTTTTGTGTTATTTTTATTATTATTATTATTTTTTTTTTTTTGGCACTAGGATCCTAAGGAGAAGGCTAAATCAGAGACACGCGATTGGTTGAACAATGTGGTATGAACCTCCCACTTCTTAAATAAATTTATTTCTTTTTGTTTTCCTGAAAAAGTGCATCTGACGTAGTCGGCAATTTGTGTCAATCATTTAGTTCCACTCCCTTAGAGGAAATCTATTTGTTTATCTCTTTCCTTTTACTTGTTAAGCCTATTTTGGGTTCATACGGCATGCGTTTTTAGTGACCTTTCAGGATTGCATCCATGTGCTTCATTTACCTTTATTACAGCCAATTTAAAATGAGTAGTGTATATCATATGTCTGAGTAGGTGGGAGAGTTGGAGTCTCAAATTGATAGCTTTGAAGCTGAGTTGGAGGGGCTTTCTGTTAAGAAGGGGAAAACAAGGCCACCCAGATTGGTATGAGAAATGAGAAGATGCTATAATTCTCTGAGTGGTTACTGGTTATACAAAACCTTTATTGTTGATCGTGTATGTGATGAATTATTTCATTTTACAGACACATTTAGAGACATCCATTGTTCGGCACAAGGCTCACATAATGAAGTTAGAGCTGATTTTAAGGCTGTTGGATAATGATGAATTGAGTCCGGAACAGGTCAATGATGTTAAGGATTTCTTGGATGATTACGTGGAACGCAATCAGGTTTGCTGTATTCAACTGATATCGTTAGTTTTACTAGAAAAGTGAGTTACTGAAGGTCTTTTTTATATCTTGAATTATTTTCTCTTGTTTACTTTAATTTTGCAGGAGGATTTTGATGAATTTAGTGATGTTGATGAGCTTTATAGCTCATTGCCATTAGACAAGGTGGAGTCTCTTGAAGATCTAGTAACAATCGCACCTCCTGCTCTGGTCAAGGTCAATTTGTTCGCTATGTGATATCATTTCCTTCAAATTTTACTTCAACCTCTTGGTTTTCTCTTTCACCCCCACGCCCCTTCTCTTTTGCTTCCATTGCCCTTGAATAAAATATAACACAACCAAATACTAATGAGAAAAGATTCCTGAAGTGCTTGTTTTCTAGTTTGGCCCCAAGGACTGTTCTCTTTCATTTTGTGCCGTGCAATGTGGTGAAGGCCGTTGTCACATAATTTTTTATTTACTTTTAAACATACGGAAGATTTTCCTGTGAAAATATGCAATATGTGTTTATTTCAAATAATTAGAGCTTTAGACCTCGGGTTATTTATTACAGGGTGTGGGTGTCACTAGCACTTCATTGAGCGTGAAAACCTCATTGATTTCCCCTCCCGCTCAACAGCCGGTAAGTGCAACACTACCTTTTAGATGAGAATTATCTATGACTCAGAACTTAAAATTTAGATGACCAGTTTACTTTATGAGGTCTATCCATGTTTGTGGATGTCCTTATGAAGCAATGGAAATCTAACTCTACTCTAAAAGTGTGAGAAACCAAAGAAAGATTTCTTCACTTTTTTGTTCTAAAAATGCCCCTTCATGAGCAATAAACTTAGGTTAACTTTTCAACCATTTAATGACTAGAAAAGGATAAATAAATATTTTTTTAGATTAAAAGCCATTAAGGCATTAAATACCTTGATTAATATTAAAATTACATTCTGAAGTTGAAAACATTTTTCAAATAAAGATGAGTGGCCTATATATACATCATATAAATCTTTTTATGTACGTGCATGCAATTATTTTCTGGAATTTTTTTTTCTTGAATATCCTGAAAATAAAGAGTTATATTTATTTGCAAATTCACATGTTATGAACTTACATGGGAAAATAAATATTAATCATGGGGATGATACTGGCACAAATTCATCACAAAAATCTATAGAATTCGCATAATTTTAAGTTTCTTTCTGTTAATTTTATAATTAAGTATGATTATTTTTTTTAAGTAGCTTACTATAAATTCATAATTTTGAAATGTTCAAAAAGATCTTTTAGCAATAATGATAAAATGATGAAAATAATCATTATATTTTTGTCATAACGGGATGAGAGTTACAAGTTAAAACACAATAAACAAATCAAACATTGTTCCATTAAGAAAATTAAAAAGAAAAAACGCAAATTTTATCCATGCCGAGAAAGACAACACGTCCAATATACGTGTCTAGTATACTAAACAGTTAGAAATCATCGCCATAGTTGGATTTTAAATTAGACACATAACTTTCTAACAATAAAACTATGAAATATTCCTCATGAATGGGTCACGGCATAATCTTAAGACTTCAGACTCAACTTCTCAAGAATGTGGAGAAGCTTAAAAAACGTTTAGAAATTCATACAAACTCCAAAACATCATGTGGTATAAATCGTAAGCCCATGAAATTTACAAAAATTAATAAATAAATAAACTCGTGATTTATTTCTATAACATGTGACAGTATCGATCAAAGGCTTAAAAAGAAAGAAAAGCATGCCACGTGTCTAAAATTGTATAGTCTTGGAAAAAGTCGTAAAAGTTTTTGCAATAATAAATATTATTATTTTTATAATAATACTTATTATATATTGTGTCTCGTATCATGGTGTGAAGTTTATCATGTTGCGGTTGTGGCATGAAAATTTCATGAGTCGTTGTCGTAAAGTATGAGCATTGTGAACTCGTAGTCATGGTATTTAGTGTCTCATTGACTTTGTGTGGTTTTCATTGAGCAAAAACATAGTGAAAACTTTGTTAGTGTATGTCCGGTATTGTATCTGACAGTTTGAGCCTACGGATAAGCCTTTGGACAGGCACCAGACCAACACATCTAGGGCTTGTGTTTTTGACCTAAAAAGTTGAATTTTCTAAGTGTTTACACTGTATCCAATGGGGTGTCCAAGGATCGTTCGCTGTCAAACAGACTACTTTGTGGCGTCAGACAGAAACAATGTCATCACATCATAAATGTCAAAAAGTCATTTCTTCTTCCTTTCTTAGCCGAAATATATATAGAGAGAAAGAAGTTGGTGATTTAAAACTTCAATGGATCTTTCCTTCAATCAATCTCATTCGTTGATCCTCTGGGTAAAAAAAAAAATTAGATATTCGGAATCTCTATTGCGAGACCTACGTTTTGAGGTAAGTCTTGTCGTTTCTCTTATTTATTTCTAATTCCTCGTTTTCCTTTCATGTTCATCAAAATAAATTTATACAACTTCTTCTTTACGTCTCGTAGATCATTTTTGTGTATAGATTTATCTCAATTTGAATGGTGTAATTAGATCGTTTCAAGAGGCTACAAAGAAGGATTTTCGGATTAGAGTTTGACTGATCTTTCAATAGCAATTTCGGGAGCTTGTGAGGTACAGATAGATTATAATCAATAATGTAAATTTGAGTTTGTATTTGTATATCAACATATGTAACATATCATAACTTTCTTGGTTGAGCTTCATGTATGAAATGCTGTTTCCTCAGATGTTACCTTATTTCGTAGTATAATGTGTACTTTTCTTAGCATGTTTAGTTTCGTGGTATAATTATATATGTGGCATATGAACTCGGGTTATAAAAACATGTAATTCTTGATTTAAAACATATATGTGCGGGATTAGATTTTGAATCTTTTACTTTCTTTTCGGAATCAAGTATCGACTTTTACAAACTTCGTGGAGTGGAAATTAAGAAGGAGACCTGCAGCCTTACCGTAAGAACTGAAAAACCTACATAGGGAGTGACTTGATAGCTTAGGAGTTCAACCTATGATTTTACATCACACCGAGAGTGTGTCAATTGTAGGATTGGCATTGAGTGGTCCACTTTTTATAAAATGCTTAGAAATACTAGTCCCACTTTGCTTTTGAGTCGTAGGCATTGTGCATTGGCGGAATGTGCAGTCGAGATGCTGGATTTTTTATTTATGGTTCTTGTATTGCTGTTGTGTAAGTAGTACATTCGTAGCATTTGTAGTCTTGTTACTTCCCCTCATGTTGAGAATATGTCTTACTTTAAAATTTGTTGTTAAATGTTAAATATGTTCATTCACATGTACATACATATTGAGTACATCATACACTCACTTTTATCGTATTGCTATAATCTAATCCATATTTCTTTATATGTATCTTCTTGTTCTTATTCATTTGATAGGCGTGGAGGCGAGTATGAGGCATCCTTGATTTGCTTGGCTATGTTGCGGATAGATATTTTATAGTTGTACATAGTTGTAGCCTCAATTTGATCATGTATTTTGTATTCGAGTCAATGGTCATATGTATATGTTTATATTTTCTTTTGGGAAAAACTTTAGCTTGATCATGTTGTCTGTAAATTTCAGAAGTTTATTTTGTTGTAATTGTTGTATATATTTGTAAATATGTGTAAATTTGGATTGTTGTAGATTATGAATCCGAAGTTGGAAGTTGTAAAAGTATCGAGTTGGGATGTGGAATTATATTTTGGTTATCTTTCATTATCGTTATTCTATTTTCTTTCCTTTTTTTTTATTTTCGGATTGCGATTCCGAATTCGTGAAAATTCGGTACGTGACAGTGCTTGTCAACTTGCAGCTGTCAAACAATTCAAAACATGTATTTTTGGAAAGAAACTTGGACTCTTGGATTGACTGAATGAGGAAATGAAAGCGGTGGTCGACTGACCACTCAGCCCTGCTAGACCAATTTACATTTTCCATACATGCAGGCACTACTACTTCAACGTACTGCTCTATCCATAAAATCATATATATTATCAATACAGGTATTTTATATGCTTTTTCTGGCATTTATACCCTTCTAGACCCTAGAATCCCAATTTTACAACCTATCAACTCTTTTCAAGCCATAACTAAAAATGCACTAAAGTGAAATGATCATTGTCTCTTTGCAGATATTTTATGCAATCTCTTTGTGAAAGATTCCGCACTAGAGATCGTATGATATTTCCAAGGGGATTGGACCTTGAAACTTAAATATTCATCATCTTTTGGACTGTTCAATAACATTGCCTTTGAAAGTGCTCAAGGGTTGCTATAAGGCATACAAAAATATATTCCCCAAAAATAGATATATACTGTACTATTTGTATCCCCACTACTCCTAGAACCACTCACTACTAACAACCACACCACTGTTTATTTGGACGGTTCCTATGATACTTGCCTTTATTTATAGGACTAGAGGGATACCGAACTTTACAGCCAGAGACCTACAATATGACTATTTCTAATTCTGAAAATGATCATTAGCCATCAAATAAAAGTGTAACCATGAAAAATTAAGATTCCTTTGCAGTTAATGGCATGGAGTACGAGAAAGGTGGCTTCCCCAACTTTCGGGAAGTAAACTATGTATTTATAAATTTAAAAAGCGAAATTGGTGTCCAAGACAAAATCTAGTGGACCAAAGTTTGATTAGTACCTCCAGTCCATATTTGATTCCCCAATGAGATATATAATAATAATAATAATAATAATAATAATAATAATAATAATAATAATAATAATAATAATATATTGACGAAAAATATAAAAATGGAGAACTAATAATTATTATTGATGCATTAAAATAGAAAACAATGACTTTCTTATTGTTTAACACTTCCCTCGAGATAAATATGAAGTGAAACAAAATTTTCATCTTGAGTATGAATATTTGTAACTCCAAATACACAAATCTTTAATCTTTAACCAAGTTAAGCTTTATAATGAAGGAATAGCAAGGAGCAAGAAAGTTTAGAAGCCGATAATAACACGATTAAATCGAAGTGAGAAAACTAGTAACAATAATAAGTAAATAGTTTATAAAAGAGTCTATAATAACACGGCTAACAAGAAACCACAGCTATAGTAAATCTAGGTGGATAAGTCATAATTTTCATTAGTACACAACCAATTGTTACATTTTTTTATTTAAGATTGGTTAAAAGGTAAAGAATGGGGAACAAGTATAAATACAAGAATGATGCAAGATCTTATTATTTTTTACTCGGCTGAAGTTATGGAAAAAATAAAAAGATAGGGTGAGTCGTAGGCTACAACAAGACCAATTGACAGTACCAGGGCGTGATTTTAGGTTTTTAAGTTACACATATAATAGTCTCTGATAACATGACAAATTTAATAAATAATCAACAATTTTTTTATTGGTGTAATATTATAATGAATTGAAAAACAAGTACATATAAACTTGAGAAGTCTTGCACAATAAGTTTAAATAAGATAAAATTAAATTCATATGATATTATTCAATCAAATGAAATCTAAATTATAAATAGGAAATATAATAGTCTTCTAGAAATCTATGTCCATCTGGAAGTCTTGCGTGTAAGTGAATCTTAATTTACATCTCAAAGTCTTCTAAAGAAACAAGAGAAAATTCATCTTTTTTGTTGAATTCTTCGCCAAATGTAAAGGAATGAATAAGAATTGAAAAATTAAGGTGACCCGTTTTACATATTTGGTGAGGGAAATTTGAACCTTGGAGTAATGTTTGTCAGCTAAGCTAATTTGTGCAAAATTGTCACGCTACGGATTCCGCAAAATTCCAGACACGTAACTTTTTAGAATAAATTATAGCCAATAAAATACTGTAAAAACTACTGGAGATGCTCAAATTTCACAATGCGACAATATATTATAATTACAATTGCAGTGATTACTTATCAAAATATGAGTTTTAAAGCTTTAAGAGTTTTTAAAGCACAATTTACAAGAAAAATTGGCTCGACCGAAAACACACACAAACATATAGAGAGAGTTCACTTATCCCAAAAACTATGCATACAATTACCAACTTGGCCAATATACAAATATTTGCCACAATACATACAATTCTAACTTCAATAGGGAGTTACTTCTATGTAGTCACAAGAAATCCATTCAGATGCTAGGGACGCCTTTTTTTGGGACTGAATTATTGACAAGCAAAAAACAGATGGGATTAGTTATGAGAAATATTAAAAATAATAAATTGTGCATTTAAGAAAACAATCTCACATTTTCACGAAGCCTCATCTCTGCTGAAATCAACCAAGCCACAGATTCAATGTTCTTAAATTCATAGCTCTTTAATTTTTTAACCTCATAACCCAGGTTCGATATTGATTAGAAAATATACTAACTCAAGTCAATATATCCAAGGCGTTATGCATAAAGATTCTATTTGAGTGACCTTCCCCACTTTGAACTCGCGTAAGGGTAGACAAAATCGATTTATTTTCAAAAAAATTAGAGTACTCATCATGATAATCTATTTTTTTTAAAAGTATGGGTACCCATCGTGGCCTCAAAATTTTGACAAATGATCTAACTACTAAACATCAATGTGTTTTTTCCAACACAATTCGTACACAATAATCTCCACACGTTAATTTTCAGCTTACTCATATTTTCCTCAATCAACAAAACTCATGTATACTTCATATCAAAATAGTCAAAATCAACACAAATCTATATTTCTTCATTTATAAAGAAATAATTATCAAACACGGTATTTTCATAGTAAAAATATAGCATGCAATACTTATTGTTAAGCCTACTACCTGTAACTAACTCGCATCTGTTAGTAAAGTGCTAAAAATGCTGAGAAATTTTTTGAAATTATGAAGAAAAGTGAGAGGGCTTGGCTGTGCCTGTGGTGATAACACTGAGAAATCGTTGAACGCAACTATTCCTACGTGGAAAAGTGTATCAACTAATTTAATTAAATTGTGTCTAAGCATATAAAGCTAACTAAGCTAGGAAATAGAAAAATTATAGAATTTAGAATAGAGAAATGGAGTTGTACCGAGAGTATGTAGGTTGATAAAAAATGATCCTAGGAACCGTATCTAGTCTCAAGTGAGACATACAAAGCCAAGTTTGCAAGAGAATTGCCTCAAGCACCTATAATCTACCTTTTCTTTCTTTGTATTGGTTTTCTGGCGTTAAAATGAGCAAAAAACAAAAAAGAAGGGTATATATATGTCAAAAATGGAAAGGTGTCATGTACAAAACGAGCGAGCACAAAAGAGAGGCAGCGGACTGAGTCAAAATTCATTCGACTGTTCCCAATTGGCTGGATTTGGACAAAGCGGATTTGATTTTTAGCTAATCAGTTGGATTTTGATCAATAAATTTAAGATTGGACATATAATTGCAACTTGTGATAAATTTGCCTTTTTACTACAATCAAACTGTTGTTACTGAACTTATTAGATCTTTATTAGTGAGGAGAAAATTGTATATGCTTATAATTGGCATTGGCAAATACCAAAATAGTTATTCATATATTTTGAATATTTATTTAGAATTTCACCGTCGGACATGTGGTGACAATGTTGTGATTGGTTTGTGTTTTTTCTACAATAGTTATGTCACTTCTTTTATCATTTCTTCGGTAACAGGAAAATGTACGCATATTAAGAGAAAGTCAAATATGCTGATACTTGGCATTTCGAAATTGCAAATATTTTTTCATAATTTCTTCCATGTTTTTGTCACCGACTTTCAAGATGTGTAGCTTAGACCTTTTGGCGTTTGCTTCGTCTTTTGATGTATTAATTTCAATCATTCACCAAGTAAGCATTGCCTTGATATAAGACCATAAAGAGACGGACATAAGTACTGAAACTCCCTAGGAAATAAATAAATATAGTTCTTTACTCTAGCATATCACAGATTTTTTTCCCCAAAATGTACAACGTTGACAAATATTTCCAAAATTAATAATTTGATATAATTTATTAAATTGTAAGTATTAATATGAATATTGATCCAAAATGATTGAATTTCGAGTTTATTAAAATTACAACAAATTTATGTGTATAATTGATAGGCTAATAAGATTTGTGATGTTATGCATATAATTTTAAGGCAAATGACTACTAAATATGGTCATTTGTGGGAAAAGCATATAGGCTCGTAACTAAATCAAGAATTCTTGAAGTGATATGGTCTTGCATACAATGAGCTGGATTTTATGATTATCTACCATTAAGTGCATCTCTAACTTATCATGAACTTATAATTGGAATTTTGTACATAAGACTACTAATTTTCAAATTTGTTATTTAAGATTTAACATCAATATTGAGGCAAATTTTACATTGTAATTTCACATTTATTGCATGGCTTCTTCTTTTCGATGAACATCCGAAAGTAGGTATATGATAGAATCTTCAACCTTAATTTATTTGGAGGTCAAATTAATTTAGCCTCACACCATTTGTTGCTTGGTAATTATGTTTGAGGAGACCACTACTTACTCACACGAAGAACACACACAAACGAATAATGTATATAATTTTAGTAGCTAACTTAGCATTGTGCGTTTACATTATATTCTTGTAAAGGCAAAGGATAGAATTATAGAGCGAGCAATAAAGAAAAACAAGATGTCATCTTACAGCATTTAACATTAAGCTTTAAGCTAGTACATCCTTCATTAAAGAAGATTACGCATAAATTACAAGAGATGGAGTACATTCGAACATACAAATCAAATACACATATTGACAATAACATGGATCGTAACACCTAAGAAGAGGATAGACTGGATGCAAGGCACCAAAACCCGCCCAAACACGGTGTTTGGACAGGCACTGATTGTGAGCGCATATCGCCCAATTGAAAAGAGAAGTGATTTACATTATTAGTTGAGGAAAATACCCAGTGACACTTAGTTACCATGTTTATAATGACCAATGCCAGGACTGTTGCCAGACATTGTGGGTTGAAAAAACTCCACGTAACCCTGATCCGTAGTCTTATAAGTTGGTGAATTCGACCGGCTAGGGCTTCTCTGACTGAAGCCTAATTTTCCATTGGGTTCCAAACAATTTGTACAGCTTTTGTTTCTGAAATTCCATTTCCTTCCTTCTATGGAAATAACTTCACAAGATAAAAGTGCTAGAAGAAAAACCAAACTAAGTGAAATGACTATCTTTGCCATTGGAATCTAATCAATACATAAATCAAAACAAACTCAAGCAAAAAGAGAGAAAATTTGTATAGAGAAGCAAATGAGATTGAGAGGAAAATTTCCAGCTAGGAAGATAGCATGCACATTCACAATGTAGCAAAGGGTTTTTAAAGCGTTCAAAAGTTAAGAATGTGGAGGTCCTCAACATCAAGGAAGATTCCGTTGAGCAATATATTTTTAGGTAGATACTCCTTCAGTCACTGTATATTTTTGTAGAATTACTCTCTATTTTTTATAGTCTCAAATTATAGTTTATTTTCCAAATTGCAAAATAGAGTGAAAACGAGTAGTTTGCTAATGCATCCTCATTTAACTAATGTGTACTTTTACTGGCAAATACAAGTTTCCTTTTCTCAATCAAGGGCATATTAGAAAAATAATTGATTAAACTTATTGTGAATTGAAGAATTTTTATGTCATAAACGTCAAGTCTATCATAATATATTTCCTATTCCATATGTATCAATAATTATATACGTGCTAAAAAACCAATGGTTTATGAATGAAATGCTTCAAGTC
>MKEJ01068049.1:0-14460 GCA_001753735.1 Embelia ribes | reverse complement strand
CCAATACTCGAGTGATAACTGTTGTTATAGTCAAACTCTACCAACGGTATGTGCTCGTGCCAGCTACTACAAAATCTAATATGCACTCTCGCAACATATCCTCTAACATATGTATTGTGTGCTCAGACTGCCCATCCGTCTATAGATGGTACATCGTACTCATTGCTAAAAGTGCCCCCATCATACGCTGCAGGCCTTCCCATAACTTCAACTTAAATAATGGATCTCTATCCAACACAATCAATTTCGGTGCTCCATGTAATCATACAATCGTGTCCAAGTATACCCAAGCTAACCTCTCTACTCCTTCTTGCCAATTTACAGCTAAGAAATGGGCTGACTTTGTAAGGCGGTCTACAATTACCCATATCTTATCCTTCTTTCTTTGTGTGGCTGGTAATCCCTTTATAAAATCTATCACAATGTGCTTCATTTCTATTGCAGTACCTTTAACGGCTGTAACATCCTTATTGGATGTTGGTGCACAACTTTCACTTGCTGGCACGTTATATACTTGGCGACAAATATTGCAATGTCGCATCGCATTCCATCTGAACTATAGAATCAAATCTTGGTATATCTTACCCCCTCCATGATGTACAATAAATCTCGATTCATGTACTTCTCTAAGTACCTCATCTCTGACTGCTCTCGGTACATTTAAGCTATTTTTATACTGGAACTCCCCGCTAGTACCCAATAACCACATTATTGTGTGCCCTTCTTTGGCATGCTATACAACTTCTGCTATCGCGCATTCCCCCGTTGTGCGTCTATTATACGCTCATCCAAGCCCGACTAAGTTCCAACTGCACATAACTAGGCTCAATCCACCCTCTCCACGAGCTCCAGTCCAAACTTACCCAGCGTCCTCGTAGCGTCCCACTCCTTGAACTATAAAGATGCCAAAGTACATCATGTCTTCTGACTCAGGGTATCCGCAACAACGTTTACCTTTCCCGAATGGTATTGTAAATGGAAATCATACTGGTCAAGATACTCTATCCATCGATGTTGCCTCATATTTAGATCAATATATTTTATGTTCTTGTGATCCGAGTACACCTCGAATCGCTCACCATATAGATAATCTTTCCATATCTTCAACGCAAACACCGCTGCCAACAACTCTAAATCACGTGTCGGATAATTCTGTTCATGAAAAATCAACTGCCTCGATGCGTATGCAACTACCCGCTCTAGCTATATCAATACGCATCCTAACCCCTCTCGAGATGCATCACAACATACTGTATACTCGACTCCTCTCTCGAGTATAATCAACAATAGGGTTGTCATCAAACATCTCTTCAGTTGTTGAAATGCTTTTTCGTATCTCTCAGTCCACTCAAATTTGATAGCCTTCGGCATGATGCAAGTCAAAGGCGTTGAAATGATAAAAAAATCATATACAAATCCTCGATAGTAGCCTGCCAATTCCAGAAAATTACGTATCTTAAACATACTATTCGGCCCCTCTTAGGCCTCTACTACCTCAATCTTAGCAGGATCCACTTATATAGCTTCGGCAGAAAAAATATGTCCCGAGCATGTCATGCGCGACAACCAGAACTCGCACTTAGAGAACTTTGCACATAAACGATGCTCTCAAAGTATCGTCAGCACTATCCTCAAGTGATTTGTATGCTCCTCCTCTGAGGCTAAATATACCAATATATCATCGAAAAACTCAACCACAAATCTATCCAAATGAGGCTAGAATACCTAGTTTATCAAATCTATAAATACTGATGGTGTTCGTCAATCTGAATGGCATCACCAAGAACTCATAAAGTCTATACTTAGTGCTGAACGTTGTCTTCTTCACATCTTCTTTCCATACCAGTAACTGATGGTACCCTGACCGCAGATCTATCTTTGAAAAACATTTTGATCCTCGCAACTAATCAAATAAATCATCTATTCTCGGTAATGGATACTTATTCTTAATAGTCACATGATTCAACTTCTGATAATCCACACAGAGGCATTTCGTTCTATCTTTATTTGGCACAAACAAAGCTGGTGCNNGGTGCTAACCGATATGGCGCAATGCATATTGGCGACGTACCTGGTACCAACTCTATAACTCTGGAGATTAGGGAAAAAGTAAAACAACAAGAATTCTTAACCATATTAACAAATGAAAAGGCGTTAATGTGTGATTATAAAGATTATATAGACAAAAAATAGCATAAATTAGACTGGTTCATATAATCATGTAACATATTTTGGTACCTAATGCGCGAGCCTGATCAAGAATTCAAACTTTTAACACACAATTGAAGGAAGCTTAAAATATCAGAACTAACCAAAAATAGACCTATGTCATTGGTTCATGTATACTAAATCTATAAGCACTGGATTTGTAAATCTTGAAAGTCACCAAAATCTGTTACATGATTACAGGAACCGGTCTAATTTATGCTACTTATAGTCTATGGTCTTTATACTCACACGTTAACGCCTTTTCATTTGCTGATATGGTTATGAATTCTTGATGTTTCACTTTCCCCCTAATCTTTAGGCATATTTATAATCACGAAAAACCAACAGACCACGGCCTTTGACAGTAAAACCTAATAGGACATAAAAGATTTATTAGCATATCATATATATTACATAAAGACAAGTAATTTCAATGCTCAATATTCAACTCTTTATATTTTGCAACTAATTTCTTGATATTCAACTATTTCCTTCTCCAAAGCTAGCTTGGGAAATCTGCACTGTGATCCTTTAGTGACATCTTTTAGACACAAAATCACATGCGGACAAAGGTGGACTCAAATTCTCGAGCGTAAATTTGACCAAATGGGATATCAAGTGAGCAAAAGATCAAAGACTTCACCTCCATTAAACCCTACAATGAGCTGGTTTTGATCAAAAGATCAAACACATATTACATATGAATATATGCCTATAGTGTTTGGAAATGCAGAGGGAAAAGGGGGCTCCACCCTGCATGTTTGTGAGAAGAATTTTCTATCTTATGACTCATTGTTATCGTTAACATTGCATATTTGTGTTTTGTACTTCCTTTCAATGCTAGCGGATTGCCAGTGGCCGATACAAGATTGCTAGCGAATTTACCCACCCTGCCCCCTCTTCCCTCTGCATTGCAATTGGCTTAATCTTCGTGGAAATGCCTATGGTGTTTGTTTATGTTATGTATGTATATATAGTATTACTTGGTTAGATACAACTCGATGCGATATTGTGGATTCAGAGAATATGACTAGTAATGTTACTATTTCTTAGGGCACTCCCGCCCGGTTTGCTATTCCAGGTACCTAACTTTTAATCCCTACACCTCGTTTAAATAAGAGTCTAATTGAAATATGCGGAATGTCCACATTATACCCCAAAACCTAAAATAAACTAAGGATGAATAAAAAAATTCTTTGTTTAGTGGAATCGATGTAGTAAATCCTCAATTTTTTATTGAACAGTATTAGATACACCAGGATGTTTTCTTGAGTTTAATCTCTAAAAATTAGGATAAGGCCGTCGGTGCACTAATGTGAGTGCCCTTGTAATTTGTGTCTTTATGCTATGGACTTGCTTTGATTTCCATTTTATTGCTAAGTGTCGAAAATGCATTTAGTTTATCCTATCTTTATGATTTTATTTTATTTTATTTATATACATGTTAGTTTGAGTTTTTTCTGTATGATTGAATTGGGTTACGAGTTCGATAGAATATACTGGATTTAGATATTTCTGTGATAGTGGCTGGTGTGTTTTTTATTATTTTCATTTCTATGTTGTGCATCTTTCTCCGATTCCCTTTATATGGATTGAGTGTTTGCTTTACATATAAAGGTCCTTGAAATATATTTGGAAATTGTATGATTGTATCAATATGTGAGTGTTTTTTAATTGATATCCGATAACATTCTAGTTTCTCTATAGGGTTGAACTGGGTTTATGAGTTTGATTCATTGCCTAAGGCTATTCGCATAATTTTCTATTATGTGATTAGCTGCAGTACATAAAAATGAGCCTTTATTTATACCCATTTATATCCATTTCACAGATTACCTAATATACTCTACAGTGTTGGAATATTATACAATACCATACATACAATTTTGACAATAGTTCTTTTATTCGATTATATATAGTAATTTAAGAAATATCATATTAGTTTGCTTTAAGTAATTTAAAATTTTAAGATTAATTTTATGAAAATATTTTTTTTTTTAAACAAGTACAATATTAATATTGAACTTAAAATATATCAATATAAGATTAAGAACTAGTAGCAATAATTGAATTTTATATCTTATGGCTCGTTTGTAGGTTGTGTGGTTTGTAGGAAGCTTGTAGAGAGAAGAAAAGAAATTTAGGGGGCTCCAATACAAATTTAATCTACGCTCCCCATACGGATATTATCTGCTATTGAATCAGTTTTAAATTAGATCCCAGGTTTCTAACATAAGAGGTTGTTTCCAAGTCAGAATCATTGGATATAATTTAAGACAGATTGTATGGAGAAAAGATGAATGTGAGAATGCTCCAATTAAATGTGTATTGAAGCCCTCTTAGTCTGAATTAAAGTGATAAAGGTGAGAGAAGACAAAAAATACTAGTATTTGATAATGAATAGTGGTTATGCAAGTTTACATGACCGCTGTAGGCATTCTTCATTACATAATATGACGTATGCCTAAAATTCGACATTACCTAGGATTTGGTTGCCTGAACTCCTTTCAAAAATCCAATGCTTACATTAGATTACTGAAAGGGGGCTTTGTGCTTATTTTAAGTAACCAAATACAAGGTAATATCGATATTGAGGCCCACATCAAACTATGTTAGTCATATCATGAAATGAGTAATGGTTATAATAGTTCCCCAAATTTGTATAACCAATGTTCATTCGTAAATAAAATAAAATAAAATAAAAAATCAATATTTTCTCTCCACCTTATCACTCACTCTTTTCCCTCCACTTTACCAAACTAATTACAAAACACACAAATTACCAAAGCATGTTACTTCTATGAGTATATCATTTCTACAATAAATATTTTAATAAGTAAAGCTGAAATTTTCAGATTTGATGTTAATGGATAATGATATTTTTATTATTATTTAACAAAAAAAATATTATTGTGGAAATCAAATGTGTGTTGAAATCCTAAACAAATACTGGTGAAATATAAAGAAAATAAAATAGTGTGATAACCTTTTCATTTGTTATACGTATCCACAATGTAATTGTGATTTTAAGGCTTAGATGATGACGATGATTCACAATGTGAGTTTGTTATCAACTTTTGAAGCTAAAGATAACTGCAGAGTCAACAAGACGAAAGTTTTAAAATTTTGGTGGTTATATTTGTTAGTGTTGAACGAACTCCAAGCTGTGGCTTAACAGAGCTCTTCAAGCCAACGGAAACTCCCTTTTATCACCAAACTCGTATAATTTAAACTCGTACTAGGGCAGGTTAGGTGTGTTAATAAATTACTGTGACAAGTTATTCATAATATTTGCAATAGATTTTTTGGGTAACATCATTCACTCATGATAGGGATCAAATCACCAAACCATCCAGATTTCAAAAGGTTAATGCTGACAAGCTATTTGTATGTGTTCATTCTTTGAGTTTTTTTTGTCCGAACTTTTATGTTGCTCTGTATCATATGTTGGTGGCAAGTCTTCTGTGTCTCTATTCCCTCTTATGAATTTGGGATTTTCTGAGAAACTCATTTATATATTTTAGCGTTGAATGTTGATCGGCCAAAATAACTTATGTTTTCGGTTCTCAATAGGTCACTGGAGTGACGTACGATCTCTCTCTCTCTTTTTTTTTTTTTTTTCATGGAATGAATTTATAAGTGGTGTAGTAATATTCTAGTGTTTTGTTCCGCGTTCGTACTTTGTATCAATAAATTGAACTCAAAGTGAACCGAGTTAGGTCAAACTTTTTTCTTTTTCTTTTTTTTTTTCCGCTGTTCAAAATTCGCCCCTGCCCAAAATTTTAGTGGATAAATTTTAGGAATTGCTGATACTAGTGTTTGTAATACCATTCAGCGTTTGCTTGGTTTTGCTCCTAGGAAAATATGCTGGCTTTTTTATGCCTATGGAAAAACTGGACGCAGTTAACTTAATATTTCTAGGGTTTTTTTTTTTTTGGTCAAAACAATAGAAAGGCTTAGCTTAAGAAGCTGCTTAACCAAATACGATCCAGCTTTTGAAGCAAAAAATCTGAAAAGCTTAGAGATTGGTTTTTAAACTAGGAGACTACTATTCATACCGGGGACTATTATAAGTTTTAAACTAGGGGACTACTCTTTATCCCCGGTACTATTATAGGGTTTAAGGGTCTGGTGTGAGGAATCTCTATATTTCATCCTCTATTTTAGAGTTTTATTAGAGTTTTAGGTATAGAGATTAAATTTAGGAGATGAAAAGAGATGTCCTGGTGGGAATGCCTTTATAGCTATCGGATGTAGGAGAGTTTAAGTTTCATATTGCACCAATGCTGGTGTATTTGTACCTAATGATGTTGAGAAAGAATTCATTTTGATTTCATTTTAATCATTTTTAGCAATACTTAACCTTTAAAACCCTTTGGTTACATTAGGTCTGGGGTTTTATTTTTCTTTTTTTATTTTTATTTTTTTTATCTTCAATTTGGGTAGTTCTCTTCCTAAGTTTTAATTGGAAACAATTTTATAGCACTTGATTGACAAATTAAAATTTTCCGTCCCAGAAGTGGGAAACATGCTAAACAGATTTAAAATCAAAGCATATTTTAGGCGTTTCTATGAATAATAATGAGCCAGTAGGGGTTTCTAGGAATAATAACAATGAGCCAGTTGTGGGAAAACAAGCTGCAAAGTATGAGGTGGCGAGAGTAATGCGTTAGCATTGCAGTTCTGTGAAGTCTCTATATATCATCTTTACGAATTTAGAACATCTAGTCCGAACACAATGTTATAGGTTGTTTTGGGTCAATAGTGCAAAGGGTGTGCGACAAACTATTCTCTAACTTACTTCCCTTGAATGCTGCCCTTTCTGTAAGCTGAAGCATTGTGCGTAGCACGATTCCATATGTGTAATGGCCTGGGGACAGCGCGATAAGTTTGCTAGGGGACTACAATCTACAGCACCCCCATAATTTTAAGAAAACCATGAAATGTTCTATATTTTAGTGTAAAAATTGTTAATATATGAATTTAAACCCCTTTCCAAGAGCTCGGATCAATCGGTTTTGATAGGCTGATTGAAGGCTATAGACCTAGTAATCATTTCAACTTGAAGACTATACTTCTATGGCTGTTTTTTTACATAGGTTTTTGATTTCATTGTGAGCACTATGTGATCACAAGGTGCGTATTTCAGCGGGAGGGCTATGCTATTACTTGGTGTCTGTATAATATTAAAATTTGAAAGTTGCCTAAACCCGTGGTCCATCTTGATAACTGCCTCTTTTTTAATAATAATGTCCTTTGTAGTCACAATGCTTCCATATCCAAACAAGTTTTTAATTTTTCATTATAGCTATCGGAAGAAGCAGCTTCTGATGCAGTTCCTCAATCCTCGGCTCCTGCTCCGATCCAGACTCCTGCTCCGATCCAGACTCCTTTCTCATCGTCAACAGTGGTGTCGAATACTGCTTTGAACTATGTTACTCTTTCATCTTTTAGCTGGGACCAAGATAATGATAAAATCAAGGTAGACTTTTAATCTTCTGGTGAAGTTAACTGATTTACTTTTTCATAATTGTTCCTAATGTGTTTTGCTCTAGCCTCTTTGCTGAAGAAATTAGTCAAATATTCTTGTTTTAAGAGAGAGATGATGTGCTCTCTTTTCTTATTTAAATTGCCTCTTTTTAAGTTGGCCTTATTTATTTTGTTGCTAAACATTTTCACATTAGCTTTTTTGTCGTGTCCAAGATATATGTATCCTTGGAAGGTGTTGACAAGGAAAAAGTGGAGACTAGTTTTAAGCCAATGTCGGTTGATGTGAAATTTCATGATGTACAAGGGAAGAATTACAGGTGTGCGATACTGAAATTGAACAAAGAGATTGTGCCTGAGAAATGTAAGCTTCTGGTTAAGCAGAACAGGGTAGTCATCACACTGGTCAAAGCTTCAAAAGGGAACTGGTTGGACTTGCAGTTCAAAGAGGATAAAGTATGTTTCATTATTGACAAAACAGATTTATGTAGCATTCTCCTTGCTTAATACTTCCATGAAGCTGATTGTTTTTGTGGTTTACAGCTGAAACCGAACCTGGACAAGGAACGAGATCCAATGGCAGGGATCATGGACTTGATGAAGGTACAGGATAAGCTTTATCGACATTGTGCATTTTATTTTCTTCATCATACAATTCTTATATTTAGTAATTTTGTCTATCTTGTTTTGTAGAATATGTATGAGGAGGGGGATGAAGATATGAAGCGAACAATTGCAAAAGCTTGGACTGATGCAAGATCAGGCAAGGCAGCTGACCCATTGAACCGGTTTTGAAGAACACGTTTTGTTACAAGTATCTCAGTGTTTTCCAAATGATAATTTTGGCCATCATTTTGAGTACTTTCTATGGTTCGTTTTGTGTGGAGATGATGTTCAGAGTTATGCTATGTTTAATTTACGCGTCACTAAAGGCACTTTTGGAATGGGGTTTAGTTTACTTTCTTGAGTCAATATGCTTGTTGTTAGCTGCCCTTTCTAATAAATTGGTGAAGCTCTGTGATTTTAGAGTGGAACACAATTGGTGGATTCCTACGTATTAAATCTGAGAATTGAAGGATTAGTTGGGTAATAGTGGTGATTTTCAAGTTCGCTTTTAAAAAGTTGATTGATTGCAAAGCTAGTTGTCATGAATAAATTTTGAATATTATATAGATAAATAATTTGGTGTTTGGTAAAAATATAATCAAGTGATATTTTTATGACAAAATTGTGATGGGCAAGCACTAGGAATGTAAATTGTGTTATCGAGGCTATTTTGTTAATTGATAATATTGATGGAAGACGCAGAGTCAATTTTTTAAAAAACTCCAATTTGCGTTTAAAAATGATGCATAAAAAGATAAAGTAGATGTTGAAAAGTAAGAATCACATCTTTTCCAAACACAATAACACGATTGCCGGCTTTCAAGAGCAAAAGCTTTAGACTGCCAATGACAGTCTAAAGCTACGTGTTGCAATTATCCGTTTCATATTTTCCAGGGAAAAAAAAAAAGCTAAAGTGGAAAAGTTGCACCTTTCTCTCGATAATAGAAATTATGGTACTTGTATTCTATTTTCCTTTTCCAAATTCCTTAGCGCTGCATTTTGGTGTGAGAATTCTTCATTGGAGGATGTGACGTTAAGGATTGTTGATAAACTTATGAGCAATGCTTTCCACGAATTCGGTTTCCAAGATTAGGGCTTTAGACTCAATAGTCGAAGTTCTCATTAATTCACAAATAAATTTTGATTGAAGGACTTTTTAAATACTTGAGAAGAGATTTTCTTTGCTCCGAGGTTGACTGCTTAGGATTGCATCCTTCTCAAAGATCAGCAATCTAATTCAAAAGGTTAGCCTACAGCAACATCTTTAGCAGCAAGTCTAAAAGACCAAAACAACTGTTAAGTGGAACAAAAACATACGTCACATCTATTTTCAACAATATGTTTGGGTAAACCTAATATTTGGAATAGTTATGACGATAAAAAGTACTCAGTCTTCATTGGAGTATTTGACTGCCATACTTGTCGTACTTTTCGTAACAGTGAGTATGCAGATGGCCAGATGGCCTAGTGTTTCTCAAAGCCGTCTCAATGTTTCCGGGTTCAATTGGTCCATTAGTAGGAAGTTATGCGAACAATCATCATATTATTAGAAATAAAATGAGCACACAGTCGTGACGTGAATGCATATTTATTGATAATAATTATCCCATGTTAAAAGGTATATCATCATATTATTAGAAATAAAATGAGCACACAGTCGTGACGTGAATGCATATTTATTGATAATAATTATCCCATGTTAAAAGGCATAGTTTTCCTCCTCTATCGGTGTAAACCATCTCACGCCAGCAGCATAACAGAACGCAACACATGCCCCTTTGCTTATTGCATAATAGTAAATGGATATTTAATTAGAATCTATTGGGGCATGTATTATCTGGCGTACGATTATATATCTACACAGTACACATGTTTATGATGGATCAAAAGGCTTGCCATTCTCATGTGCTATTTCTTGCTTCTGTTCAAGAACAGACATCAATCGTCTCAGAGGCTGCATTGCAGCTTCTTTGCATGCCAACCGTATATCTGATCCCAAAAAGCCTTCAGTCTTTTCGACCAGCGAATCATATGGAAAGGTCTCACCGGATGGTGATGTCAATAGTTCCTCAAACATGGCTCTTCTAGCTTCTGGTTCCAGAAGAGGAACAAAAACCTGGCACCAGGTCAAGCATAAAACATGGACTCAATTCTAATGAGTAAAAAGTAGTTGTTTATGGTTGCAACCTGGGTTTTCTGTTTTCACTTTTCTTTCTTGATTCTACTGGTTTTAGGACTGCAAGCACTGAAATTTTCAAGAAAACAATCGTTTCAAAATAGCGAGTTTCAACTCTATAAAGAATGAAATTGTACCAATAGGTGCTGACTGCACTCAGTGCTATCGTAGCAGCAAGAGAGGCAAGACTTCATGTTATCCGTTCTTTTTGTTCAAATAGAAATTCGGGAGATGGAAATAGTTTTTGGAGGATTCTAAACAGGCTTGTTCACAAGAAAGTTCCTGAGGACTGTTTCAGTGGCCAAGTCACTAAACATGTTCCTAGGTTCTATAGCATGTTGTATTTCATATGATAATGATACAGTTGTCAGTCAACTCGTGATGTATGCCGTGAGCCGGGGCTCAAAGCATAGACTGTTTTCTTTGTCAATCAAGAGATGAAAGGATTGACCATGGAAACAATATTAATTCTTTGTCAATAGACTGTATTTCTACTTGGATTTCTTTCCAGTCCATATTAATTTTCTGGAACCACCGGATCAAATAAACATTTGGGAGAAAATGCTTAGTTGCCTTGACTTGAATTTGAAAAGATTTGATATAGAACAAGTATTGTGATTATTATCTAGTTCTATGAGAGACCAGATGAAATCATGATTAGTCCAACAAAGGGATACCCATTTCTCAAGTCGCCGCATCATAGTGGCATCGAGCTCCCAGGGAAGATTTGTAGCAGCAAGGACGAAAACAAGATCATCTGTCATAGTCAAACCATCCATCTGCAAGTTGGACACCTTAGTTTGGTGAGATACGGCTCAAAAACTATAGTTCGATGGAACCTCTTTGAAGTAAGTGTTTGATTTTAGAATGATAACTATAAGTGCACATGGCCCTTCATAACATCAAGTTACCCCTCTGACCGGCCTGGTCCTTCATATAAGGTGAAAGGAACAGATATCCCAACACACTTAAATTCTCATTGGTCAACTACGGAAAAGGATATTTTTCGAACCGGGAATCAACTAACAAAAGCGAGCAAGGGTAAGAAACAGTACTGCTATTGCTATCACTTTCCTTAAAACTTACTTTTGGAACATGAAAATTGTCAACTATCAAAGTTTACCTGAACAAATAGTTGTGCCTTTAAGCGCCTGCTTGCTTCCTGCTCACTCCGTCCATCACCTCGATGACTGATGATGGCATCAATTTCATCAAGAAATATAGTTGATGGAGCATGGTGTCTAGCAAGCTCAAATAAAACTTTTATCAACTTCTCCGAGTCACCTGTAATGACATGCAAACTCCGCATGTGAATAAAGAACACATTATGCTAGTGACCTTTGTCACATCATTATGGAGTAAGAATGGTTGAAACAACAACACTCTTACTATGCTAAAAAGCTCATTTCAAACAAGAGTTGTTGGATGGTTCTCCAATACGTTTATCCTATATAATTCATAATTATATATAAGAACAGAACAGAACTGGACACCATGTGCATCTCAAATAAAACATCAAGACTGAAAACAACTCACAAGTATGTTTTGGGGGGAAAGTGATAAATTGATGCTTAGACTTGCAAGTTTGATAACTTGAAAGATCGACGGGTCTTAGTGCCGACTTTCAGGTTAAGCAATGGCATAAATAATAGCGTCATCTAGGAAGCATGGGCAATCCAAATCGGGTGACATATCCATATCGGACTCACCGGGGACACCGACATACTTATACACTCCAGGACACGTGTCGAACTCACCATGAGGTATGTCTGAAGTTCCATTTATTAATTTGAATGTTACTCGGGGGACACACAGGTCACAATTAGGGGTGAGTATTCGGGTGTACCCAACCCGAATTACCCAAAAAACAAAAAAAAGAGATTCTCGAACCCGAATTACCTAAACCCGAAATTCCCGAATCCGAAATTCCTAAACCCGAAATAGAAACAAGAAACCCGAACCGAACCCGAATTAGACTAAAACCCGAATCCGAATTACCCGAACTGAACCCAAATTATATACATAAAACGTCGTTTCTTATATATATATATAATATAAAACGACGTTGTTTCAATTACCCGAATTATCCAAACCCGAACCCGAATTTTTGAAGAAAAAAAAACCGAACCTGAACTCGAACCCGAATTTCGGGTTCGGGAACCGAATTTTGCTCTCCCCTGGACACAATTGTTGAATAACGATAGCCAAATTGTTGATTTCCATGATTAGATGAGGGAGTTTGTAGATCTTCGTGAAAGATTTGACGCAGTGTAGGTGATGAACAAAAGAAATTATTTTTGAGAGAAATTTAAAAAGTAAGAATGAATAGAAAAATTAGAGACACAAACGAGTGTCAATCACAATTCCAATACTTTAATTTTCATTCATATGTCAAGTCTGATTTATTTACAACCCATCTGGTCTTTTTATACATGACAAAGGCAACTGAAAGGCCACATTAAAAAATTACATTACTTGGCTAAATAATTTGGTGGTTTTAATAGTTAATGTGTTTGACATGTTTGTGCGTCTTTTGATAGTTGGGACTTGGTGAGTTAGTTTACTAGGTTGTGAAGTTGCTAGTTGTCTTTTCTAAGAACTCAAGAACTAATGCTATATATCAGTTTTTTCGGTGTTTGATACTACTTTTATATATCATATTTTTAGTGATATTCTATAAGCAACCTCTGATCTATAATTTTATTAACTTATAAAAAAACACTAATAAATTAGAAAAAAAAACGAATCATCGCCATGTCTGAGGCTTATGTTTTTAAAAATTATTGAATCTAAGTCCGTACCTGTGTCTGAATCTGCACATGTGTCTGAATCCACACCCATATTAGAATCCGTGCTTCATAGAGAATCATAAATTTTTTAATACGATTCGTATTCTTCTCTTTATTAGAATAAGAGTATCTAGTGCAATTGATGCCATTGATAATTACTCTCCATCATTTTTTAGTCCTTTTGTTTTATGCAATCCTGGAAGAACTTAAAGTTATATGTGCATTCAACAGTAGAACATAAAAAAGTAAAAACGGGAATAAACGCTCTTAAATAACATATAATGCCATTTGCTCACAATAGATGATGCTGAGATGTTAAAATTTTTTGTGTTGCACTCTGTTGCAATAGCCTTTGCAAGCATGGTCTGCAGCACAAGAAAGAAGAATTTGTCAGCGCCATTGAGAGAATTTTAAGAAAACTAAAGGACAAAGCTTTTAAACAACAGATAAAGACCAAATTTTCTTGGAATAATAACGGAAAAAGGAAGTGATGAAGATGATACTATTAGCTTCTTATGACATTCATACGAATGATTTCGGTTACTCAATTAGGATAGGTAGAATTAGTTAACTTCCACATCATTTTTGGTAATTCCTCTAAATGTTATACACCTCTTTGATTTAAATAAATAGTACCTATTAATCTATACATTGCTATTAGAATTCCAATAAGAACTTTGAAAGCGCTTGTAACGTCAATTTCCGCATAAGTAAATATTATTATTGTACGAATTATAGTAACATTTATTTATGACGTCTCATGTCGATGTGGTGTGCATGTATATACATATCATGTTGTCGTGGCAGGTATATGTATTGTGTCATAGTCGTAGTATGAAATTATCCGTGTTGTGGTCGAGGTGTGGAATGATATTCATGTCGATATTGTGGAGTGTGAGTACCATGGATTTGGTGTCATGTAGGTGTGTGTGAAGTTTGTTGGGTGGAATGAGCCTCGAGAAACGAGAAAATATGGTGTATGTGTCGGGGATGCGTTATGAAGTATAGACATTCAAACGTCATTTCGTAAGTTGTAAAATACTTTTATATATGTCTAGGAGTGATTATGAGTCTTTTCAGAAGTTTTTGATCAAAATTGTGGCCTCGGATTGGGGATTAATTCATGTTGGTCATCGATCCAAAGGTCAAGTTTGATCGATCCAACAGCTGTTGAATCGATCCAAAACTTAAGTT
>MKEJ01068047.1:0-28979 GCA_001753735.1 Embelia ribes | reverse complement strand
AATAAACTAACATGAGATTGGTCAATACAAAATATTCACTACAACTTCATCTTAAAAAGTATGTACAATCATCATAAGTCATCTCAATGATACGATACATGTGATGATATGCGGTAACTATAAAGTGTAAATATTCCATATATAAGCATGAATGCAATGCAACTTCAATGCAATGCAACACAACTTCGACATCGACTTGTAAACTTCAACTTCTAAAAATTTGGGATTAGTGTTTAAATTTTTTTTCTTAAAAAATAAGTTTTCTTCGTGAACCCTCTATAAATCGTTCTGTTCATGGAATGTTTATAGGTAAATCTTTGTTCAGGTTTCCCAATTTTTACAGTAGGGCATCAAGCCTCTCTTTACTTTCTTATAAAAACTTCGTGAATGTAAAATGATTTGACACTACCATGAATGATATGTAAACTTCATTCAATAAAATTCATGTTCAAAATTTCAAATTTATAATCACCTTCGTAAAACTTCATAAATTTCATGAAGCTTCGTCTTCACTTTAATAAGGTTGAGTATTGTTCATTTGTATATACTTCAAATTTTATTCCTTCGCTTCTTTTTGAAAATTTCATTTTCAAAACTTCAATTTCTTCAATAAAAATCAATTTCAAATTCTCCTTTGTCAAGAATGTCACTTTGCTTCGAAATATGTATAATGCTACTTCAATGAATTAATAATAACACATATGATCAATTAATTCATTCAGCTTCAAATTATACTTTGATTCTTCGTATAAGTAACTTCAAACAACTAATCATATATTTCTAATTTACTTCATAAACACATACTTCATTATTCATAAAACGACTTCAAATAACTAAAATTCATCTCTAATTTACTTTAAATTATCAAACCCTAACTTCATAAAATTTACACGTAAGGTACACACATAAACTCATGCGTATATTATTATTTTGTAACCTCCTCGTACCTACAACTGCTTTAAATTACTTGAAGGAGCAAATCTTCAAAAAACCTCAAAATTTTCTCTATCACCCCCCTTGGTTTGATCTATCAATCAAACTCAAATCAACTCGAACTTACAATTAAAGATGATATACTCATCAAATGGATAAAGATTATCAATTTTAATTTAACGTACGAATTAAGTACAGAAATCAAGAGATTGTGAAATATCAATACAAAGTTCGTGACTTACCTCAAAATGATATCTATGATTTGAGGATCAAGAATCTACCCTTAGATTCCAGATTTGATCACGGGAGCTAAATGGATCAAGCTTCTAAAGGTTGGGATTTTTGTAGCTCTCTCTCTTCCTTTTTCCATTGACTTTTACTGGATAAAAATAATAAATACCCATTGCCTTAAAGTCTGATTAAAAGCCATTGTCTGTCCCCGACCATGTCGTTTGAACGACATGATGTACAATTCGAACGGTAGTACCATTCGAACGGCAGAAGCCACCATTCAAACGGCAGATGTCTACTGCCTAAGCTAACTTCCAACTTAACTGTTTAACTTAAAACGCCATTCTACTTATAGCAATTACTTGAAATATATTTACTAAGGTTATTATAAAATACTTCCTCGCAAAGTCATAACGTCTCGTACTAACTCGATAATAATACTAAAACTTCAAACTTATGCTACATTGTATACTAATATTAGTATACAATATTATATACTTCGATAATATTATTATAAATGCAAAAAATTTATTACAAATTTTTGGGACGTTACAGAATCTACCCAGGTTCACTGCCGAACATACTCCCTTGATCCATACCAATTTGTAAAATACATAGAAGGGAATAGTTTCGGTACAAACTAATTTACAACACCAATCACAAAGTAATAAGTAGGTCAATAATTTAATTTTTCAAATTTTTTTTTTGTGGCATCATTAAATCTTTCTTTACTTGTCACGTATTTGTCATTTATATTGGGTTTCGAATATTTTGGCTCAAACTGGTTTGTAACAAAAGTAAGCCATTTGGTTGCAACTTTTAAGCAAATATGCCAATTAATTTCTTATTGAGAAAAAACCTTAGTACATCAAGATTTAAAATTATAACTTATTTAGGCCAAAACACTAAATAATATTCGTTCATGAGCTATGTAGAAAAATACCATACAGTTTTTAAGGGAGAAAAAGGATAAATTATACTTTGCCCTCGCGAGGTTTCTAATTGTTTCATATTACCTTCAAGGGATTGAAAATTACATTTTGCCCCCAAATTATAACCAAAGTTTGATTTTTATGTAAAAACACTGCATTACCCTCACTTCATCTCCTTATTTTATGAATTGTAAAGCCCATATTTGATAAAAACAAAAAATTATCATCATATTTTTGAGAAAAATATATTATATTTATATATATAAATATTTGTCGAAAAAGTAATAACAAAAAACTAGACAAAATGTACTATTTAAGGGATATTTTTGTAAATTTTTTAGTTAGTCTAAAATATAACCTGACTTTCACTTTATCCTGTAAATATTTGGGGGTAAAGTGAAATAGAAATGAAACCTTATGTGGGGACAATGTAATTTTAGAGACCTTAGGTGGATTTCTGAAATTGTCAGAAACCTCGAGGATTTACCCAAAAAAATTATAAGCAAACATGTGTTGGTGATAGGTCCACATCAACGCAATTCACTTAGAATGATGAATCACGTGGAAATTAAAGGCATGCATCATGTTTCTTTATGAATACACATGTGGGTTGGTAAGGGTTAAATACACACAAAAAAAGGCAACAGAAAAATAGAGAAAAATTTGTGTGTTAAAATAACATTATTTGCTCTGTGGGAGCTATGAAATGAGTGATAAAATTGTGTGAGAATTTTGTACCCCTTTTTGAGTGATTTGAAATAAAATTTTAACTCTTCTCCGTAGACATAGACACAATTGACCGAACTACGTTAAATTTGGTGTGGTTATTTTGGTTGTCTGATTTTTAACACCCCAACAAGTGGTATCAGAGCCAGGTTGACTGGATTTTCTATTTTTTGCTCAAGTTATGAATTTTGAATTCTATTTGAAAATTGCATTTGAGCTTATAATAGGATTCTCCATTCTAAACAAAGAATATTGGTGCAAAAATCATGTGAAACTGAGTTCGGAGTAAGCCTCACGCGCAACCTAAAGTTTATACGTGTGGGCCTCACGGGCCGCATGCGCGACAATCGGAAGAAAACAAGTGAGCTCAATTGCACACACAGTGACCTATAAACCATTTCGGCTGCTCCAATAACTCGTGAACCAAATCGGATTGAACCATTGACCTATAACCCGTTGATGGGTCAAATCGTTGACCGTTGACCAGGTTGACCCGACCCAGGTGCCGCGTCAGCAATGAATTCAGCAGACAGAGTATTCTTTTGCCATCTAGAATATTCCTTTTCCATCAATAAAATATTCCTTTTCCGTCAACAGAATATTCTTTTTCTGTTAGGGAATATTTTCATTCAGTTGATCGTCGATTTCGGCTCATTTTAGCTTCGTCTTTGGCCATTCTAGAGGTGTTGTCAAGGTTTTCGACCATTATGATCATAATGGTGACCTTAGTTTTTTGTGATTTTGCGCTAAAAATATAGTTTAACATATTTGATAAAGAGTTCAGAGAATTAATGAAAGATTCTTATTTTGATGCGATGATTAAGTTGATTGCTACCAATTATACATTATAGAAGTCTCGAATGGAAGATCTTCTCAATTGTAAGAATTTGTACGATCCTACTGAAGAAGAAAGAGAAAAGTGAGATGATATCCTTGCAAGTATCTGGAAGAAAAAGTACATAAAGACTATTAGTCAAATCCGATAGTGGATTGACAATAGCATTTTTTATCACATCGCATAGGAGACCGACGCATACGTACTTTGGACGAAGCTGGAAAAAATGTTTCAAGTGAAAACTGCTAGCAATAATGTATTAATGATAAGACGCCTCATTAACCAAAAGCAAAAGGATGGTGCTTCCGTTGCTGTTCATACCAGTGATTTTCAAAAACTGGTGAATGAACTTGTAGCTGTGGACTTGTGAGTTGACGATGAAGTGCAAGTCCTATTACTTCTTAGTTTTCTATCAGACAGCTGGGAGACTCTAGTGATCCCTCAGCAATTTGGCTCCAAATGGAACCCTTACCATGAATATGGTAAAAGATGTTCTATTCAGTAAAGAAAGTAGAAGAAAAGAGCTTGAAGCAAATAATTTTAATGCTTTCGTTACTTAATTAAAGCAACAAGATAAGGGTAAAAGAAGAAACGGAAATGGAGACGGAGGTTGTAACAAAAAGTGTTACTATTGTGTCACAATAGGCCATGTTCAAAAGCACTGCTGGCAGAGGAAATATGACCAAGGCGAGTCAAATAAGCAGTCAACAAATAAAGATGGTTCAACTCGGGTAACCATCTTGGGAGATTGTGCCTGATGACTAATGATTAGGTGAGTTCTTGGATTTCGAGGGTAAAAGATCAAGATTGCGAGTTTTTGAATCTCGGGGATAAAACACCAAAATTGTGAGTTCTTAGATCTCGGGGATAAAACACAAAGATTGCAAGTTCTTGCAGCTCGTAAATAAAAAAATCAATATGGTGAGTTGATTTAATCTCGGAGATAAAAGAACAATTGAAATCCGAGATATTAAAACTCTTGTGTGGTGTGATACCAACAAGTGATTTTTTGATGTTGGAAGATATGAGAATAGTGAATGGAGGAGGTTGTTATCTGTGTCACAAGATTCTAAAGTGTTACTTGGCAATATTGAAGATTTTTCAACTGATTGATGCCATATGCATTCTCCACGCTTGATGTGGAGGTGGAGAATTGCATGTGATAGATTCACATGAAGGCAATTCACATAGAACCGTGTGAAAATCAATGGCATGAATCATGTTTCTTTATGAATATAAATATGTGAATTTGTAAGGGTTAAATACACACAAAAAACACAACAGAAAAAAGATAAAAAAATCTACATGTTAGGAGAACATTTTTTAGCTATGCTAGAGTGACAAAATTTGATTTAACTCCGGCTGCACGGTTAAGTTTGAGGTCGTTATTTTGGTGCCCTAATTTTTTGCACCATGTTCGCGCCTCAAGATGAAACCTCCCAACAGCAATGGCTCCCCATTGCTCCAACGGCTGCTACACGCACCGCCGCCGCCGGCGAAGCTCTCCCATATCGCCGACAAATGCAAATCAATGGAGCAAATAAAGGAAGTCCACGCCAAGATGGTCGTCTCCGGCCGCATCCAGGACAACTTCGCCGCCAGCCGCCTCCTCACCTTCTCCGCCCTCTCTCCCTCCGGCGACCTCCGCTACGCCACCGCCCTCTTCCTCCACACCCACCTTCCCAACACCTTCATGTGGAACACTCTCATCCGAGCCTACGCCACCTCATCAACCCCGTCTCGTTCTTTCTCTCTCTACATTCAAATGTGCAGGCTCGGGATTGTCCCCGGTAATGTTAAGTTATCAGTTCTGTTAAAAGCTCGTGCTTTTTTAGGCTCGTATACCAGTTGCCAATTCTACTAAAAGCTTTGTTAAGTAGAAACAAAATTTTAAAATTATTTATATTCATCTTCAATAGGTAAGCACACATTCCCTTTCCTCCTCAAGGCGTGTTCGAGTATGCGTTCGATTGGTTGCTGTAAACAAGTGCATATACATGTTATGAAATATGGGTTGGACTCGGATTTACACGTGGTTAATGGGTTAGTGAGGGGATACTCTGTTTGTAGTGATTTGAACGGTGCCCGGAAGATGTTTGATGAAATGCCCGATAGAAATTTGAGCATTTGGACCACGATGATATGTGGGTATGCTCAGAATTTTTGTGCCAACGTGGCTTTGGGGTTGTTTGATCGGATGATTTCTGATGGTTTTGAGCCCAACGGGGCTACTTTGGCTTCTGTGCTATCAGCTTGTGCTCGATCGGGGTGCTTGGATTTGGGGGAAAGAATACATTTTTTTATGGAAGAGAAAGGTCTTGAAGTGGGAGTTATTTTGGGGACTGCATTGGTTCATATGTATGCCAAAAATGGGGTCATTTCCATGGCTCAGAAATGCTTCGAAGACATGGCTGACAGGAGTATAGCAACGTGGAATGCCATGATTTGTGGATTGGCTTCCCATGGACATGCTAAAGAAGCACTCGATCTTTTTGAAAAATTAAAAAAGGAAAATATTGTGCCAAACGATATCACACTGGTTGGAGTTCTCTCTGCGTGCTGCCATGCTGGCCTACTCGATTACGGCCGTGAAGTTTTTCACTCCATGAAGAGGGTATATGGGATCGATCCCAAACTAGAACACTATGGTTGCATGGTTGATATTTTGGGACGAGGTGGAAGGTTGATCGAAGCGGAGGAGCTCATAAAAGGAATGACATGGAAGACTGATGTAGTGATTTGGGGAGCACTATTGGCGGCTTGTAATAATCATGGTGATATTGATGTTGCCGAACGGGTGGTAGAAGAAATTCTTGTTTTAGAGCCTCATAATCATGGGGTATGTGTAATTTTATCGAATATGTATGCAGAGGTTGGACGGTGGGAGGATGTTGTGAGGCTGAGGAATAGGATGAAGGAAGATAATTTGAAAAAAACACCTGGGTGGAGCCTTGTGGATGGTGAAAGCTAAATTTGTTCCAAATGGTATTTATGTAGAAAGTTGGTGGCATGCAATGGAAAAGAAAATTGCCTTGTGTTATCCCGAAATGTCACATACGGAGATGGGGAACTTCAATTGAACATTTATGTTTATATTAGAGTACTGTAACTGCAGGAAAATGTTTCCTTCGTCAATAGCAAAGCAAACAACAAGAACGAAGATAGGTTGCTATCCTACTACCATCAAGCATTACACGAGGTAGAAGCCAAATTCTACAAAAGTATTAAGCTTTCTTCTTATCAATTGCTTTTATCTTATGAAAAACGTTGAATCCCTTTTGGTGTTTTCGTTTATTTTATGTAAATAATACAATAAAAAATTTAAAGCAGAAAAAAGACAGACAAGTGATTTCTGGTGACTAGTCCAGAGTTATGTCATCATCTAGCTCTTACCTTCAGTTATCTTCTTTGAGCTTGTATGTTCTTTAATACATTGTGCAAGTGCGCTGATTTTATTGCTATCTTTGACATAATCTATGATTACACTTCGCAATGTTGTAAATTCGAAAGATGGAGCAGATCAAAGAATTTCTGTCACATTTACCTACAACTTATTTACCATTTATTTCTTGAATAAACCAATCCGTTTATCACTTTACAGGAACTTAAGAATGGTAGGGGTGGTTAAGGTAAGCCTGTTCAAACTCCGGAGTTGGTATGAATATATATTCAAAGTACTCATTGCCAAATCTCAGGCCTGGAGGCTGAGGTTCCTGCATATCCCGTTGGTATAAGCAAAAAAGCACAATGGTGATGGTAACAGTCAAGGCAAAGGGTAGGAGAGATATCATAATCTCTTTAGCACTGGGTCCGAACTTTATGAAGGTATATATAATGCCAAAGAAAGCTATGCCGAATATGAGGGGTATTATTAGTCTCTCAATACGCCTTTGTATTCCACCGACGAGAATTTTTTCTGTCCGACTTCCTCTTGCTAGGTTTCTCGTTGCTGTCTTCATGGCCGAGTTTGAAGGTGATGCCATTGATTCGGAGGGCTTTTTGTCCACGATGATAATTTGTTGGAGAGAAAGAGAGAGAAAAGGGTGTTTCAGACAAGTTGGCCACTTCCCAGGTTTTTATAGGAAAATATACAGCTTTGGTTTACTAATCTTTGTTCTCGATGTTTATTTTCAAGCATGTTCATTGATTCGTATAATTAATATCCACAAGTGAGCATGGTAACGATGAAAGGACGTAAAACGCTTTGCCGGAGGAGTAATTCAATTGTAGCCTTTTATCACTCGGCATGGGATGGATTGAAGATATTAATCAAAGCAAAATATTGACATTAAATATCTTGATGAACAAGATTAAATATATATTTTTTTTTTGGGTGCAAAAAAGATTGTGTCAGTATTAAATTTTGAATGAAAATCTAACTGCAGCATGTCATCCAATATAATGCCAGTTGCACATAAATTTCAGATCCAGAGAAGCTAACGGTGCCGTTCTCAATCTCAACTACAAGAGCTTGCTTAAACGTAATTTGTGAAAAAATTTGAAATGCATAGAGTAGCAAACAATTTCAAACTGGATAACTTGTAAATGAAGATCCTAATTACCCCTTCTTGTGTGCCCCCTCTCCCGCAAGACAAGGATCGAAGGTAGAAATATGATACCATGCAGCCTAGCAGGGATTTGGGAAACCAAATGGCAATTCATTTACACGCCCAAAAACACGGTAAAAAACATTTTATTGCACAACATAGGAACATAACAGGGTATCAACTTTTGAGATCAGAATATTACATTTGATATTTGCCTTAAATTCCTTTCATCCATCACTCCCTATCCCATAAGGGTACACAATGCTCTGAAACCATAGACAGCCACATAAATACATTGGCGATACATTGTCCACTTATTTGGTAGGCTACTACAAACATCTCTACCTTTGAGAAGATTGCACACCAGATTTAACCTCCCAAGCTTGTGCTCGCAAGGAAAATCTATCACAAAAGCTCTTAAATGCTACCACGATTGCAAAATACCAGCAACTAAGGCATTTAGAAGCCAGCTTGCCCACATAGATCCAACAAACTCAGTGTCTGCAATATCAAGATAAAGATCAACATACATATAGATTACAGATGAGAAGACAAATGATAGAGAATACTCGACCAGATGTTTCTGTACAGAGGGTTTGTTTGGTTGTATCTTAAAAACACATAAATATATTTTTTTGTTGCAGGTGGAAAAATATATTTTTAAGTAATACTCATAACTATTGTATGCGTGCTTGGTAGAAATTGAAAAAAATATACTTTTTTGTATTTGGAATTATGAAAAGTAGTTAGTAATAGAGTAAAATATGGGAGAAGTATATTTTTTTGGAAAAAGTAACAAAATCTTACTTTTGCAGAAATATACTTTCAGTACTTGAAAGTAAAAAATATTTTATTTTTACTGGGGCAAACAAATAACATATTTTGCTTTTAAGTAAAAAGTACAAAAGTATTACTTTTGTACCACCACCAAACAAGCCCATAGTGTTAAAAGCCATTGATGGGGGCAAATGGCTACCAAATTCTAATAGTTTCATATTCACCCTTTTAGTTCTCAATCCCATACTAAAAATGCGCTAAATATATTACACCATACCTCTGGAATGGAGAGTTCAAGGCGAAACTTGGGTCCATCATAGTGGTGCAAGACTGGCCTGAATGAATCTTCCTCCAAGGCCTTGCAAAGTTTCCTAACACGAATTCTAACCTGATACATGTGCAGAGAACAAAACTTTAAATTGGAAGTATCATAAATGCTCACACATCATACTGATCAAAATTATAATCCAAATGAGTCTAACAAATGTCTCCACCAAGGCATATTAGAAAAGGTTCAAAATGAGGATATATATAGCATATGATTCATAATCTTGTTACTAAAACTTGTACAGAGAAGCTCCTTTTATGCATGTTCGAAATTATACCTGAGCAGGAAATCTTGACTCTCCTTTGCATTTTTTGTCTTCCCAAGCAGTAGGGTCGATGTTAGAACCCCCAAAACTCGTGGCCTGCACAAAACAAAATTTGAGAAACCTTTTGCTAAAAAGAAACTAAAATATCATGCAATAACCAATAAAAAATAAGACAGCAAAAGTCCTGTAGATAAATGACAAACCTCAAAAATTCCATGCAGTTGATGAGTAGTGTAATTATACAGGAACAAGGGTAAGCCTGGTGTTATTGCCCGAACAGAGTCTCTATACCTTGGTGGCAAACCTACAAAATCATTTCAATCATAAAAAAGTAAGAAGAAACTTGCACAAAAGATCAAGAGAAAAGGGGTATCAAATCTTTAGCACCACATCTCCGTATTTAAAGCTAGTGGGAAAAAATTAATGAGTTCATTTTTTTTGCAGTAGATATCTAACAACCTATCCACAATATTTCTACTTTTTCACAGAACAAAATTAGAGGGGTACACACAAAACACACACAAGAGAGAGAGAGAGAGAGAGAGACTGAAAGAGAGAGATTGTGGTTACCGAACAACTGTCGCTTCAAGTCCTCTTGCATAGTATCATTGTTGCAAACGAAGATATATCCACCGAGTACCTCATTCCTCGGGAGTGTTTCAGCTGCAGGTAAGGTCTTGAACCTTTTGTCTTGTCCACCCAAATTGGTACTATCATTGTTGTTGTTGCTGTTGCTGTTGAGCTTGAGCTCTTCGCTCAGATTGTTGACGCAGAACTTGCTCCCATTCATATTATTTTCCACATTGTTGCCGTAACTCTTCTGGTGCACAACATTCATATTGTACATACCATTCTTGAAGGAAGTTTTGCTTGCATTTTCTTTCATTTTCAGGTCCAAATTCAGTATGTTGAAGTTAAAGCTGTCAAATTTGTTGTCCTCCTGGAGAATAATATTATCCCTTGGCCTTAATTCAGCTGAACCCTTGGAGAGATCGAGGTTATTCCTTCGTTCACCCTTTGATCTGGTTTGTTCTGCCAGTTTACATGCAACCATTGACCATTTGTGATCTTCCGAGACCTTCGATTGACCTCGGAGCTCATCACCCAATTGCCAAAAGCTCTGCATGCTCTCCATACTGATGCCTCCTTCTAAGTTACTGAAACAAAAGTCAAATCAAAAAACCTTCAACATTAACAAGGCAAGACATATACAGCAAATGTGTAAACAATCAAAGTAGCTTTAGACCCTTTCGAATCAAAGGCGAACTAGTGTAATGGGGAATCAAGATAGAAACTGACTTTTGACGGAGATGAACACAACTTTTGGGGCAATTTTCTGTTATACTCAACTTGAATGTAATGCTTACGAAAGGGAAATGAAACCGGTAAATTAAAGTAAGGATGGAATCAAAATAAAATACTAAAGGAAATTAAGATAACAAAATGACAACAAATTTCAGCATAAAAACTTAAGCTACGGAACTTCCCTACTTATACTATTTTGTACTAGAGTACCACCAGGTGAGAACTTCTTGTAACTGCAAAATGAGAACTTCTTGTAACTGCAAAAGGAACCCCAAAGTTCGCACAACTTTCATTAAGTGCCCATGGTATTGAGTAACTGACAATTAAGCTCACAGATTCTTTCTTGGACACCTTCTTCTATTTCCCCTTGTATGTCAATCTAATAATAGGCTTAGTGTGGTGTCGATATGATTTAGGGTTCGTTACAAAATGCAACGGTCAATAGCTATTTCCTCTATATAACAAGGCATGGGTGCACAATGTTCTGAGAAGAACTTTCTTCAGGAATGAAGGGTCCAAAAACTGACAAATAACAACATTCAGAAAAGCAACATCAGTAACATTTTTTTTCTACTAACCCAAAAAACACAAGTAGAGGCTCATTTGGACCCTCAACCTGTAGTAAACAAGGGGTGCTATTGTGCCCTCAAAAGGATGAAATTTCAGTAGGGACTTGAACTTGAAATTTATGCTCCATCACCAGAACTATACCACATCAAAAAAGGACACCCAAACAGAGGGTAAACTATCCAACACTATAAGAGCATTCAAACGAGTGCTGCCAAATGATTACCTACCCTAAATTTCAGTGATTAGATTAAGAGAGCGTGAGGACATGTGGGCATTCTCAATGTCGCAGATTTTATTTAAAATTTTGAGATATAGGGATTAAAATTAAGGGTATAAAATAGAATAACTGATGGGAATGCCCGAACAGTGAATAAACCTGACAACATTAAACAGTGAAGAAATATATTAGCCATACCAGGAGACAAAATTGATGCATAAACATGTAAAAAAGCAAGAAAATAAATAACTGGTGTTACGCAAATCAAAGACCAAGACACGAATTTGAAAATAGGGGCCAGTAAGCTAAAACTTAAAGCTAAACAGTACAAACGCAGCAATTGAAGATAATATACATAAAATAAATAAATAAATAATTTTTCTATTCTAGAACACTATAGCAACGGCTTGTTTGGCTGCAGCTTTTAAACTCAAACTTTTCTTGCCGAAAAGCTTGAGGTTTTTTTTATTTTTCTTCTATTTTAGCCCAATGCGTCAGTTTTTTTAATAGATAGAAAAAAGCTAGCTTTTTCTCTCAAAAGATGCAACCAAATGAACGAACCTTAAATCATAAAATCCATTACATAACCATGTAAGCAAAAAAATTAAACAACTCCTCGAAAATTGGGAACAGTGAGTTAAAACCTAAACAGTAGAAATGCAGCAATTGCAGATACTAAATCACCAAATCATCAGTTGCAAAGTAGAGCTTGACTATGTACTTAGCTTAATTTTCGGAGATTTAATTGGAAATTGAAGCTTTGATGCGATTGCGGGGCTACCCGAAATTTTAGAAAAGCCCTAAATTTTGGGATCTAAAGCTAGAGAGAGAAGACCGACCTACCTGCCTTTATCTCTCTCCTCCGCGAGACACCGCAGAAGCGAAGGGTAGGAAAGTGAATTTAGGGTTATTTATATGAAGCTTGCGTTTTCAAACAGCCTTGAAACTGGGACTTATTTCGAAGATGCCACTGCATTGAACCGGACCGTATCGGGTCGGTTCGGTTTCGGTTTCATTTAGTCTCATTTTAATTTCGGTTCCAAATTAGAAAAAATCTATGTACGGTCTGGGATCGGAACTGATACAGAATTAAACCAATAACCAATCCCATCCATTGTTATTATTATTATTATTTTTTTTATAATTTTAAGATATATCAATTGCATACTACCATAAACTTAAAAGAAAGAAAATTATTTTAAAAATATATGTATGTTTTGATTCATGTAATGTTTATTTATTAAAAAAAAAAACTAAATTGGAGGTGGCAGGTTATGGGTGTAAATGTGTTGTTTCCCAATATAGAGACCATAGTCTTAAAATAGTAATAGTTACTCACCTCTAATCAAAGGGTTCTACTTATTTGGTGAGACAGGTTGGAAAATATACCTGTCCCATTTGGCGAGGGATTAACATCAACCAAAGTGCCCATATCCAATGTTAATTTCTTACTCTATCTCTATATCTTTTGGTAGAATATGTTATAGAGAATGTAGTAGTTGTGGTTTAATGCTTAATTAGATTATCATATCATTTCTACAATAATTTTGTACATGAATCTATGCAAAAACAAAAATTGTACGAAATTATTATGTTTTAAGTAAAAATTATTGTAAATTAAGAAAAACTTATTATAACTGTTTTTAGATTAAAAAAAATATATATTATTAGTAATTTATCTTTAAAACATAATAATTTTTTATGAAATCACAATAATTCCTATAGCAAAAACTAGAGAAAGAAGATGAATAAACTCTTCATAGATAAACCAACTCAATACAGAATAATTTTACAGAAAATATATAAGAAAATTTGTTTGAAGTTACTATGTCTTAATAATAAATTACTATAAGTTGAAAAAAGTTTACTATAATTGTTTTTAAATAAAAAAATATTAATAATGATAATTTATTCTTAATTTATATTAATTTATTTTAAAATTTCTGTAATTTAAGTGCATTCCAATGAACTTTTTATTTCTTGAAAAGAGAGGACTTCCCTCTATGGGAATGGCAAATGATCCTCCAGGTGCACTACCGTGGAAGAAGTTACAAATAGTATAATTATCCAATATTAATAGGAAACAAAATATGAAATACAGAAATAAAATTTTTATATACATTTACAAAAATATTCATATTATTTTTTATTACAAGATTTTGTTCATGCAACTTATATTTTTTCTTATACTCCAATTCTAAATTTTTTTAGTCACAGCCCCCTCCTCCTACTACCATATAGCACTTATCTAGGATAAAACAAATTCCCCTTCTTGTATCGTCTTCGGTTGCATATTTTAAATAATAAAACTAATGATTTTAGAGAAAAGAAAAATATATATCTACATCAAATCTTCTAATTTTTGAAGTCACAAAAGAATTCAATTTAAAAAGCTAAAGCAGGAAAAAGTACACTAATTTCTTCTTTAAAAAAAAATAAGAAAAGCTTGAAATTAATAACTGCAAGGAAACAACCCTATTATCGAATTTTACCAAATTATAAACACCCAGTTGTCTTTGGTCTCTCATGGTTTGCATATTTTGGGACTTAGTTACGCTACAAGCCCAACCCAAACCCAAAAAGATATATAGTTGCTTTTCTTAAGATAAACTAAAGTCTCGCTTTAATGTTGGTATTTTTTTATTTGGTTTCCGTTCAATTCTATTTTATTAGAATAATTTTGACAATTAAGAAAACACATTATTCAAATTTATTTATATGGAAGTGTGAAATTAATATTTCAATTGAATTTTAGCGTAAACTATGCTAAAATTTAAATATTCCACCAAATTTCTCTTTGTTTGGTGATAGAGGAGGTTCCAAATAATTTTAATTAGAGACGGCCAATTCATTTGAAAGTTGTCTAATCAATTCAAATTTATCAATAATTGGATATAACTAAAATTTACTTGAGCCCTTTTTAGTTACCTTCCCTCTAGAATGAGACTTTTGCAATCCATTAAGATCACATTTAATATATTTGACCAAAAAAATTGTATCCCTTTCTTATTTAATGGACCGTAGCTAAATTATTTTTTTCCATTATAACTTTTCCCTTTAACTATTTATTATCTCCTCTATCTATGTTGTTAACGTACAACACTAATTACTTTTAATACTCTTTATAAGGACTGGAGAATTACTGCGAAAGCGGCAAAACAAGTTATTCTTTGATCATTTTAACTAAGAGGAGACACATGATTTCAACTAAGAGGGACAAAATTTCTACTTGCATTTTAAAAACTAATAAAGCAAAAATATAATAGCAAAATATTTTATGACTAGTCTTGAACTTTTGAAAAGAAATTAATTGATCATATGAAATTGAACAATTTATGTGCAAGTATATATATATTAAATAGCAATGGATGGAGTTGCACATAAAAATATATTAAAATACATATTTGTGCATTCTTGTTCTAATTTAGGTATAATGGTAAGATTTGAAAAAAGTTGGACTAGGGTAATTAAAAAAATAAGAGCACTATCTTGTAATCTAATGCTATGAATACGACTACAAGATACATTCAAATTGAAAAAGTAAAATTTAGTGATTAAAATTATGAATTAGAGATATAACATCATATTAATTAATTATAGTTAGTTTCATTTGTATTTAGTGCCAACTATATATCTCATAAATAAATAAATAAAGAGGAGAGACAAGGCAGTGTTTCATTTTCATCATCATTTACCAATTTGCCAGGCTACCTATACCATCCGAGTAAATTTATAATCTCTGAAAATATTATGATAATTAAATTTTAAATAGAGGGAGATTAACAACAAAATAAAACAAAACAAAACAAAACAAAACAGACCTATAAAAAATTAAGTGTAAAAATTATTAAAAACATAAGCACGAGTAGTAAATCTTAGGAACCCTAACTCATAAACCCTAATTCATACCCTCTCCGTATATCTCTCTTCCCTCCCAGTAGTTAAATCCAGCAGCGAGTTTCAGTGGAGAGAGAGAGAGAGAGAGAGAGAGAGAGAAGAGCTTCAATGGAGAACGATTTGGATCGAATCCTGTTCTTCGAGCACGCCCGCAATACCGCCGAAACCGCCTACGCCAAAGACCCCCTAGATGCCGAAGTTCATCTCTCTCCCTCTCTCTCTCTCTATATATATATATGTATAATGTCTCTGGTAAATAATGATGATGGTGTTATTGAATTTGGGGTTTTGTTGTACTTGTGGGTTTTGCCAGAACCTGACTAGGTGGGGAGGTGCATTGCTTGAGCTGTCTCAGTTCCAGAATGTTAACGAATCCAAACAGATGATTCAAGGTACTATTCGTATCGTCGTCGTGAAATTTGTTACTATCTCCGTCCACAAATTGCCACAGAACACGTTTTTTTTTTAAAGCTTTAAATTATAATAATTTAATATTAATGCCAAATTTACATTTTTGAATATAAAATGACGGTAAATTTAATTTTTGTTTCATTAAATTATTACATTATTATAGTTTAAAGCCTCCTAAAACAAAAAAAGTATTGTGCAGTAATTTGTGGATGGAGGGGGGTATTAGACTGTTGTTGGAACTTTGATCCTTAATTAGGAGTCTGGGATTAAACAATTCTAAGTATTTATCTCATGGCTCATGCTCTAAGATCAACCAATTTACAAAACTGGTGTTGAGACGACCCAATACCCTACTCGGTGTGGATTAAACGTAACCTGTAATTAATTAACTCTTGCATGAAATATATGACTGACAAAAACAATATTTAAATAGTCTTAACACTAAAAAGGAAAAGAACGGCTGACAGTACTAAAATCTATCCTATGAGTAAGATAATAACAAGTAACAAGAAGTTATTCTAACATAACAAATGAAAATATAATAGCAAATGTACAACCATATCTACTTGGGTTCATCAACTATCAAAGTATATTGTGTGTGAATGATAACGTTGTAATTTCTCATGTTTGGCTTGGAAGTACAGTTTTTATGGGAAATTCTTATTCAATTACTTGTAAATATTAATTTTCTTCATGTGCAGTTGGAAAGTTTGCTCTTTCTTTAGTTTTATCTTATAATGTATGCAAGTTAATTGAGAATACTATTCCTGTGGCCATATTTCTTGATTGATTTTCCTTTTCATACCTTCTGTTGGCGACAAAGAAAAAGGATGTATCTTTACGTGAAAATTGTGCTATTTGCTGGTATATGTATTCCTGGTGTAACTCGGAACAATTTTGTGTGCATGATGATCATAGATTTATGTTTTTTCCTTGGAACTTTTGGGTTGTGAGTTTGTTTTTCGGTAATAAACTGATGGAAATTTAGAAAAATTAGATTCTTGAAAATCTCAGTTGAGTGATTTTGATGATCTGGTAATGTAGATGCTATTGGGAAGTTTGAGGAGGCGCTGACAATTAATCCAAAAAAACATGATGCTCTCTGGTGCTTGGGGAATGCTCATACATCAAGTGCATTTATGACCCCTGATCAAGATGAAGCTACAGCTTCTTTTGATAAGGCAGTCCAATACTTAATACAAGCTGTTGAAGAGGTAAGACCTGGTTTTATACATACATGGCCGACATACTCTACTGGAATTAGCAATGAGTTACACCAAATTGGAAACTTTTGGTAATCATCAGCTTAATATTTTGTGTATATATATTTCATGGAGTGATTTTTAGAGATGTGACCGTATGTTCTCATGCATCGTAGGATCCTGAGAATGAGTTGTACCGCAAATCCTTGGAAATGTCTTCTAAGGTAAGATCGACGCTTCATTTATTTTGGTGCAACTTTAATTAAGGCTTTTTGGTATTACTTTGGAGCGGTGTTTTTCTTCTTGAAATATTATCATTCATCCGATAGCGCGTAGCCCTTTTGACTCCATTTTTTAACAACTACCATGTTTATGTGGAGGAAAATTGATTTTGGGATGTGTCTCCCAAGTTTTAGAATTATAGCCTTGAAATTTTGCATTTACGCATAGTGGATTGAATTAAGTAGTTTACTAGTGATTTTTTGAAAGTTGATATTGGCATAATAATTTGAAGTTTTAACTAAGAGTTAGCTTTGTCTGGAATTCGTAAGAAGAGGATATCGAGTAGAAGGGAAATTAAATTTTCGCAAAGCTATCATCACCGTATGTCATGCCTGTTGATGAGTACTATTGCTTATATTTCTCTTTTGTTCAGCAATTGTTTTACATTGTTTGATGGGCATGGCTGTTGGTAATATTTATGAGCTGTGTATGATACCAGTGGTTGGACAATCTAGTGTAGTAAATCTCTAAAGTTTTTACAATAAATTGATGCTTTATGGCTGTTGGCCGCCCACTCAAATTTATCCATGACTTTAGTTCTGGGATTTCGGCCTTTTATCTCAATTTTATTCCTATATGGCCTTCATAACAATTGTATTTTATTAGATGCGTGTCTCTAGTTTTTGGAAGCGCCATATTGCAACCCTCTGAAAAGCTAAGAGCTTAAATTGCTCCTTTTGAAAATTTTATGACCCAAGTGATATTATGTATAAAACTCAGTAGCAAACATGACTTACCATTCTTATAGTTTGGAGTGTCAACAAACACGTGTAACACTTATGATGTCGGTTCTACACTTCTAATCATGCCTCTAATAGTCCAATCTCATTAACGTCTAGTTCTTAACTAGTACTGCTCATGTAGACTCTGCTTATTAAGTTTGGCGAGCAACTGCATTTTTTATCAGCTACCTTAGATTTATCATTTGGTTTTACAATTTATAGGCACCTGAATTGCATATGGAGATTCACAAGAACGGCGGTTTTGCTCAGCAAACAATGGCTAGCGAACCTCCAACTTCTTCAACTGCAAAGGTGATCATCTTTGTAAAAAAAAATATAAAAATAAAAATTACCCCTATTGCATTGAGATTGTAAAGTTGGTGAAATCAATCTTTTACATATTTATGTATTTCATTTGTCTTGTGATATACTGATATATCCTTTTGGAATGCCTTCTTTTTTTCCTTTTCCTCTTTTCAGTAAAAGGTTTCTTATTGTCTTTATTTATTTTGATACAGAGTACAAAGAAAAAGAAGAACTCTGATCTGAAATATGACATATTTGGGTGGGTAATACTCGCAGTTGGCCTCATCAGTTGGGTGGGATTTGCAAAATCTCAAGTTCCTCCTCCTCCTCCTAGATAAAGGTTGAGCTCTTTACATTGTTATGTTGAGATGGTCCTGCTTTTCAGAAGTTAATCTTGGGTTGATCTTTGTTTTTCTACCATATGTAACCCTCATAAATAAAAATATATTAATCAAATGGTACACATAATGTTAGTGAGTTGAGTTGAAAATTTATTAGCGACGGGTCGTTAGATTTGAAAATTTGAAAATAAGCTGTTTTTCAGCAGCTTGTCAAAGTCTCCTATTTCTACATGAAGTTTTCAAGTCTTGTTTAGTACTCTTCAATAGTTTTTATACAGAATGATAATGACTGAATCATTTGTTTGGGTATGCTTTGTAGCCGTTAGGTCATTGTAATATTGTATTGCCATATATAAGTATAATTTTTGTGACAAAAGGAGAAGGAAAAAAGGAAAAACATCCTGCTCATTAGCAAAAGCTCTGTTTGCCAGTGCTCACATTAACAGCAGATGGTATTTGAAAATGCCACAGCTTCCCCTCAGCTTTAACCAGATACTTCTCACACAAGAACTCCTTCGCATAAGCCCTTTCGACTCTCCTGTCCACGTCGTGCACGATGACATGTGTCATGCCGGGCTGCACCCTAGCCCTGGCCATCACTGCAGCCGAGAATATAACCGCCATCCGCCCTGGAGCCCCTGCAAAGTACCCCATTGGCCCGTCCACCATGATCACATCCCACTTTATATTGTACACCTCATCTGGTAGACGGCTCAGCGCTAACTTGCATCGGGTGTTCCCTCGCAGGGTTACATTTGGGGGCAGGCAGTGCGGGTTGAGGCGGTAGGAAGCAAGAAGTGAGTCAGCATGGGAGAGGCGTGTGTCGTATCTGATGTTGTATGCGTGCAGGCTGGGTGCGTAGGTGAGGACCCGCTGGACCCGCCTGGGGTCCTCTTCTAGGAAAAGGGTGATGCCATGTGGGTTGAACGAGGACCACATGAGGGAGTCATGGCCGAGGCCAAAGATGAGGAAGTTACAGGGTGTCAGAGATTTGATGATGTCGAAGGTGACTCGGATCTCTTCCCGGGATTGCTGAGGAACCACAGACGACGTGGCGTAGTGGAGAATGGATCGGAGCTCGAGCGGGGTGTCGTCAACGGAGTTGGCGGCGGCGGTTGTGGTGGTGGTGGAGGATGAAGTGGTGGTGGTGTAAATGAGATTGGTGACCATGAGTGCACCGGTTATGACCACGGCAATGATCAATGTGATGAAGAACGGGTTTGGTTTGGTCCTCTTTTGAATTTTCATTTCTCTAGATCTGTATGGATCTAGCTAGGGAGGATTGAAATTGCATTTTAGTTTTCAAGCTGTTTATTTTGTTATGGTTGTTGATGGATTACGTGGAACTTTAAGAGTGAAATTGGTTCCATCTTATGGAGTTGGCTTAAGCTAAGTGTCAGCAAGAGTGGCATTGCCTTGGTAAATTGCTATTATTGGATTGCCTAATTATAGAATGTCTTAATCATTAGTACCATTTTTTCGACTTTTTTGGAATGATGACATGATGAATGGCATTGTTTTACCAAATTGTATGTTTTGCATGGTTCTCAAGTCCGTTGTATGCTCTACGTCAAGGTTAAGTTGGAGAGATTTTGTGTGAGTAGCTTGGCAAAATGAAGCCGTTGAGTAGTATATTCCGAATTATCTAGTGTTCGTGTGCGCTCAACTATATTTCTTGTAGCGGATTATGAGTAATGTCACCGATTGTCCATTGCCAATCACAATAACTGAGGCTCCGCATTTAACATATTAGTTAAGGTATGTTAATCGTGCTGCACACAATGGCACAGGGACACATTAAAATTTTAGTTATTAACTGGGTTGAGCCGAGTTGAGCTTGCCTCTCCTCGAGCTCGATTTGTTTCGTTTAATTTTATTTGCTCGTCTAATTTAAGAATCTTAAAATTGAATTCAAACTTAGCTAACTAAACAACTCTTATTATCGATTATCTAATTCAAAATCATTGAAAGTCGAAATCAGTGAAGCTAAACATTAAACGTATACAAAGTTATACCTCTTGTGTCCCAAATTAATAGGTTTATTTAAATTTTTAGTAGGATTAAGAAAAAATAAATAAAATTAGAGTGGCTGGAATGTTTAGTTATTTTACTAAGATACCATTTGTTGAAAATGTAAAAAAAAAAATATTTGTTAATAAAAAATACTTTTAGAGAGAGTATATAAATAAAATACTTATTTTGACTATATTTTAAGAAAATATAATATGTAACAAACAAAAATGTAAAGATGGCCTATTGAATATAAATTCTTTGGAGCTGACAGAGCTAATTGTACAAAGATCAAGTTCAACTTGCCAGATAAACAAACTCTAAAATCAGATTCGCACTTGGCGAATTTACATATTGATGTGGTAATTTTTTTTTTATATATGTTATTTATTTTTAGACATATTGTATTAATGACATAAATTAAAATTTCTTTTACCATAAGTAAGAGATTCAAATAAAAATTTTGGGTAAAAATATATTGCTATTTACCAAATAAAAAAAAAAAAAAAGCTGAGCCAAGTTATCAACGAGATACTCACGGCTAAGGTGAAAACATATATGTGTTTGTCACAGCATTCAGACTGGTTTTTCTTATTTAATTTTGACATTTTATTTTCTAGAAATTTTTTTAGAAATCTATATTTTAGAAATCATTTCATATGCAAGCATTTTTAAAGAATTTGTTAAAATTATTAGGATAATTATATATATTATAAAAAAATATGAAATATTATTTTATTTAATCTTTAACCCACGGTTTAAAGATTTACATTAAAAAAATTATGAATATAGTTTGATAGGAAGTAAAAAATTAAAAAGATTTAAAAAAGAGTGGTGCGACTGGTCTTAGTTATCTTCTTCACACATCTAGTTGTGAAAGGGTGAGAGTAATGATAGTACCCCTCATCCGAAACCCTAGCCTAATCCAATTCTTATATATATATATATATACATATATGCATATACATATACAATTGCATCTCATGAATTTGATTTCGTTTTTGCAGAGTAGTAATAAATGGGGGCGCCAACAATGAGCTTGAACCTAGCCGGAGCTTTCAGAGGCCTCTCTCTCTCTTCCAGCTCAACCTCGTGTTTCTTCAAGGGTGACTTGGGCCCAATCGGTGCTCCGAATAAGTTCTCGGTCTCGTTTCCGCTGTTGTTGTCTTGTGAGCCGCTGACGATTGAGTCTGCTCACAAGAAAGGGGCGGGCAGTACCAAGAACGGCCGAGATTCGAGAGGAAAGAGGCTCGGGGTCAAAATCTATGGCGACCAGGTCGCCAAGCCCGGCGCCATTATCATTCGCCAGCGCGGCACCAAGGTTTGGCCGGCCTGCTTAATTTCCATATTTAGATTATCTTTTTGTGATATTTTTCTTGTGTTTCTAATCTCCTATACGAAGAGACAGACATGTGTATTGGAAATATAGATGACTAAACGGACTTCGATTGGAATGAGTTGCATAAAAGAATTCACGTTAAGTACCCATTTATGAGAAAGCTGCCTTCGATTGCAGTAAGTGGCATAAAAAGATTCATGTGATATCTCTTGAAATTATTAGGATTAAGGCTTGTTTTGTTGTTGTGGTGGTTTACATTTCTCATCCTATCCATGGTCCAATGCTTGCTATTGTAATGAGTAGTTAGGTGTAATTGCCGCAGTTGGGGGACTATTTGCCTGTAAGTAAGAAAAAAACTTGAAATAGCTCATTACCGTTGTTTCTTATGTTGTGGAGTTTCAATTTTAGAATTGAAAGTGGGAGGAGTAATGTTTAGATTGTTGAATCTTTAGCTCCAATGCAGGGAATAAAGGATTTGATAGCTATTGGAACTGTGGCAAGGATTGTAAACAGGGGTGAGAATGTAACCAATTAACAAGAAAATATCTCACTGCAGTTGTTTCTTAAGTCGTGGCATTTCAGTTTCGAAATTGAAAGTGAGCAAATTTATATTCACATTGATGAATCTTTAGCTCCAGTACAGAGTGGAAAGGATTTGAGAGTTTCATTCAAATTATCTTAAGACCAACCGAAAGTCTTAATCTTGAGTTCCTCCATTTCAAGTTTTCAGCTTCTTATAGCCGAATCATCAGTTAACCGTCCCGTTAGTATTATGAAAGCGTATTAGCAAACAGCGAGGACAAGTTCTTTGGATATTAAGTTGTTATGACTTTGTCTATATTCTAGCCATGAAAACCTTATTTCAGAATGAGAGGCCAGAGAATACTTCATCAGTTGACTATGACTTCAACAAAATTTGTTTCCGAACGTACTTACAAAATACATTCTTAATTAGAAACGTGGAATGGACTAAGGAGCATATTACAGGATAGTTTTGGGTTTTCAGCTTGTCGCTGCATGCAGACACTGATAACATCACGATACAACATTTTATTGGTGCGACCGAAATCTCCAATAAGATCAAACTCAATCAGACCTACCAAATTAGTATTTACTAAATTTCCTCCTTCACGGGTTTATAAATCACTTCCTGAGAGAAAACCAAAGGTGTGCCACCAGTTTCAATAGCCAACGTAAGTTGGTATCTAGAAAACAAGAAGTTGTAGAAAACAAAAAGTGAAGGGAATTCAGCTAAGTTTAGTATGAGATTGGGACTACTATTATATGAGGTCACACACTCTATAACGGGCACTGCTAGAGGAATTCAATGGTTGATGGCGTTTTCTTAGTCCTTTAAATGATGTTGTAGTTCTCCAGGCATGAATTTGTTGAGAAGATATCTATGGTAAATATATAAATGGAAGTCAGGAACGTCTCATTCCTGCCTGTCATTCTAATCCCCTATGATCTCATGGCCAGTAAATGTTGGCACAACGAATATTGCAAGATAAAATATCACACAATTTACAAAGTGCCTGAGATCTCATTGAAACAGCACAGTAGAAAGTCACTAGATACAATGCTGCGTGTTAGCTAAAGCAGTTGTTCAATTCTCATAATGAATATTATACTAGGAGGGCATTGATTTTTCACAACTCTTTATCAAGGAGAAGGCAATTTTTTTTTCTTGGTGACAAAATTGGTTTTCTGTTTCTTGTCCATGGTATTTGTAGGTCCATCCAGGGAAGAATGTTGGAATAGGAAAGGACCACACGATCTTCTCCTTGATCGATGGGTTGGTCAAATTCGAGAAGTTTGGACCTGATAAGAAAAAGGTTAGTTTTTATTCCTTCTCCAACTAATGGTAACTTGGTATAGTTGGCCCTAATAGCATCGAGTTGATGACTAAACATGATGTTGATACGCAGGTCAGTGTTTATCCACGGGAAATACAGCCAGAAAACCCCAACAGTTACAGAGCTAGGAAGAGGGAGTCCTTCAGATTGCAAAGGGAGCGCCGCAAAGCAAGAAAGGAAGGTACTTTTGTCAAACCCCAGCTTGTCTTGGCATCAGGTGATGAAGATGCCGAAACCAATCCAACTTGTTAACATGTAAACTCATCATGTAATCTAATGTTCTTAATTACAAGTATATTTTATTTGTCCAGAACTCTTTGTTTGAAAGTTTTAATGCATGTCGTATTTCTAAATTTTGTGAACCTTGGTTGTATCAGATGATGCATTTTCTAAAAAATTGAAGCATATATTATCTTCGACAACTTTATGCCAGCCGCTATATCGGCCAACTCCACCAACCATAGTTTTTTTGTAGCAGCTTTCTATTGTTTGGGGATTTTTTGGGAATATTCCAGGTGTTTAAACATCACCCTAGAGTGTTGCCATGGCAGCCACTCGAATAAAGCGGCTCACTCAAGGACTGAATATTTAAGCTCCCGAAATGGTTGTCAGTATTCTCTCTATTGTTTCGTGAGATTTAGTTGTACCACAGGCACCACACCATTGCCAGAAATGTAATATGGTAAAACTAACAACATAGGTCCACAGAAAAATTAAAAATCATCTAGTAGATCATAGCTCTCTATGTGCAATACGTATCAAGTCATGAACAAGATCATTTCCCAGTAGAATCTTTCGGAAAACAAAAATGTCCATTCCTCTTCCACCTGATGTCTACTAATAACTTGAATAAAGATAAAGATTCAGGGTTTGAGGGAACATAATAATCTGATGCCTACTAATAACTTGTGGTAAGGTGCATTGTTACAGCTTTCTTGCGACCCTTGATTTGGCCCTTCAAAATTGCAACCTTTGATTTAGCCCAAGTTTTTACTAATTTTAAGCCAGACTCAGTTTTTACTAATACAAGCTCGGGATTTAACCTAAGCATTACATTTGAATTAAAACCCACTCATACAAAGCCTGCAAATCTTAGGCGTTGAGGCAAAAAAATCACACATCACCCCCTTCTTATATTGTCAACGAATATATCATAAACTACCATAAGCTAGTTTTGGTCGAGACTCTGAGTAACATTGACTCAAATGGTATTGTGATTCCCAAAAATCACAAAAAGAAAAACATGACGAGCTGTTCAAATCTGTAAAGCTAGTACATATCAATTCATGGAATTTAACATTCAATGTTTCATTCAAAACGCTAAAAAGAAAGTCTGACAGAGCTCCTAATATATCTTTCTGGTTTACTTGTTTTGCATCTCATCAAAACTTCTACCTTCAACTCCAAAGAAGCTAGTTCCACCTGACCTGCAAATTATGAGGGAGAAAATAGGTGAGCACAAAAACCAGGCTAGAGATAAGACTACGAACCCTTGAATATGGACAAAAGTATTTAAAATTAGAGATTGTATTACTACTAATTGTAAAAGAGTTGGACGTTGTCAAATAAGTCTGCTTTTTGGGTCACCAAAATCCGAATGAAGCTGAGTAAATTTAAAATAGGTCCATCACAAATCAATATTGAAGAGTGGAAATGGGTGCCAAAAGGCCCGAAACTTCTCCAAAAATTATAAACACAAATTAGGAAGAGATTCCCTCGAAGTGAAAACTAGAGATACCTCACGTCGCACATCCTTGTCCCCTATAGCACAATTAAGGCTCAGATATTTTAAACGGGAGTCTAAAGTAAACTCCCAAAAATTTAAGGACACTTGATAATTCCACATATATCGAAAAGCATATCCCAAGTATCAAGTGTTCAAAAGTAACCGTCACATGCTGTTATGATAAATTGCATATGACATCAAAGATAATACCGGCTGACATGAATGTTTTCATGGATTTAAGCAAGTTAGATTGAATTAAATGAACGAGAAACAAAAGAGCACAAATGGCACACAAACATATAATCAGTAAGCCCCAAGGTACAGTTCTAACTTACAGTGAAGTAAAGAATTTCTACAATCAGCTCCAAAATCTAGATTTCATCCCATCGATTACACTTTCAAGCAAGCAGAATTAGAGTACTAATACAAGCAAATCTTCAAGACCAGCACAATCTCAATTAAGAAATCCAACTGCAAATTATTTAACTTCAATAAGATGGAAGAGAAAATTACAGCACACCATGACCTGATATGCATTTTCCCACTAAATATATACAAACACATACAGAGTCTGTTATGAATAGTCCCGTCATGAATTTTGGTGTCTATACACTTGCAACACAGGCAACAACATCAATAGAAAAGGCTATAGTCGTGATGCAACATTAGATCTCTATGTGTCTTATAAGGAACACAAAACAAAATATATAAATAGCAGAAATTTTATATTGTTTCAAATATCTATCTCCGCATATTTGACTTCATTGCCTTCCAGGAAAATAATTAAAACAAACAAGAGAAAGCATGTGAAATAAATTTAAGTGCATTGAACATTTTAAACTACTGAAACACAGAATATTCCAATAACAAAATTTATTCAATCCCCATAAAGTAATAACTCCCATAGTCAATCATGGCCTAATTGTATATGCCACCAAAAACTTAATATCAACAATTGAAATGTCCTATCAAGTCCTCTCTATAATTTAAAAGAACAACAACACACCCTAAATCCCAAGAATTTGGGATCTGCTACATAAAACCAATATGGATATCACAATGGGTCTGTAAACGTACATTTTCCTACTCCACTCATTTCTATCCAAAGCAACTTGCTCATCTATTTTTCTAACACACATCTTTTCGCAAGCATCCGCATTTTTAGAGGTATAATACTTACATACTCTACATTAATATTCTCGATATTTCTAATGATTACACTCACGCATATCCTTACTACACACCCAAGCCAATTACTATCTCTTATCTTATCCTCAACTGAAATCACACCTAGTGCTGCATATACAGACAAAACAGTTTTCTAGTGCATAAATAACTCTTATGTTTCAACATTACATGAAGCTCCTCAAGCCCTTCTCATTCTCTCATATTTAAAAGTTTATTACAAATACGGTGGATGATTTCTCATGATGACTGACAAGTAATCCCCCTCATATATAGCAACACTCCTAACATATGTGACAGTATACATATACAACTTATTAATAAAGGTGGAGGCCCCAAAAAGATTTGAAGCTGGGTCAAATTTTCAATATACCTGCATCTAGCCCTTGTTCATGCGGGCTAAATTGCATAGCTAATGGGTGAATTTTGCGAGTTAATCACTGAACCTCTGGATCACTCGCCCTTTTCTCTGTCCATTAAACTTCCTCAAATAAAATAAAACCACCCAAAATGCACTTTCATGATTTCATCTCTGCCAAACACTTCTCTTGATTGAAATAAATAAAAGAAGAACCAAAATGCATAAGGAGTGTCGCACACGGATTGCATGTCGCGGTGGTTTACATTTGGTTGCAGGCTTTCAAGGAAAAAAAGCTAAATTTTTTATCCAAAAAAACGTTATATGCATTCAGCATAACTTTATAACAAAAATATAAAAATAAGTAAATAAATAAACTTAACATAAGGATTGAACAGTCATGCCCAATCCAATTTTTAAGCAAAAAAAACAGAAAAAACTTAGAGCTTAAAAGCCACAACCAAACAAGCCCATAATTGCCCTTATCATCAATCCGACCCCACCAAAACAACAGAAACCCAGAGCTTAATTCACATCTACCGAAACAAAAACCCCAAATTTTTAAGTAATCCACACATCTCCGGTAACATTATTCACAGTTGCAATCTGCATATACATACAAAAAAAAAAATCTCCCTTATCATGTTTTCCCCCTTCACCAAAAACCCAGAACTAATTAACATACAGCAACAAAATACCGAGATTTACCAATCAATAGAAAGCTTGTGCAGCTAAACCAATTTTCGAAACTAAAATAGACTAAGAATACAAAGTCAAGTTGCTAAAAAAATAAAGAAAATTAGGGTTAGGGTTTAAGATAGACACTCGCCTGGAGAACGGACAGCGTCAATGGGCTTTGATTCGACGCCTATTGATTAGATATTTTTGGAGCCAGAGAGGGGAGAGAGAGAGAGAGAGGAGAGAGATTTTTGATTTGTTTATTCTGTTTTTTTTAAGTTATGACTCTCTTTTTGTTTTTTGTTTTTTTTTTTGGCCGTCGGATCTGATCGAGGAAAATATAACGGTTCTACGTGAAGCAGTCTGTCAGACTGTTTTTAGAGTCGGATCCGGCCCTCGAGTCGGATCCGACCCCTTGAGTTGGATCCGGCCGAACAAAATTCCATTTTATGAAAATGTGACTTAACTATCGATGTAGTATCCGGGGGTACACACGCTCCATGTGTGCGATTTGAATTTTAAAATTTATTGAAGATTTTAGACAATACCTTTTATTCGTAAATTATTTTTTATTGGATTTTTATTCGCCCGATTAATTGGATAGGCCTACCTATTGACGGAGATATAGGAAGAGAGGGTTTACATATTATTTGCCCTAATTTTTTGCCCCAATTTTTCATCAAACGTGGGTTAGAGTTAAAAAGACTATTTTGCCCCCTTTTCCAAATGTTAGAGCATTTACAATAGACTCCCTCAAATGGGTTTTGTTTTTTATTTTAGGAAACGAAAACTAATTAATACTATTTTTTTGTTCTAGCTACTTAATGATTACCTAAAATGATTTTTAAGGATTTGGTTACCAAAATTTGAGAAACAATTATTCAATTTATCAAACATAAAAAATAATTATAAAAGAATTACCGGACCAACCACCATATATATGTACCTTAATTTCATTAGGATACCACCAAATAATTATGTATTGTATTGGTATGTGTAA
>MKEJ01068046.1:0-13774 GCA_001753735.1 Embelia ribes | reverse complement strand
TTTTTTTTTTTTTTTTTTTTTTTTTTTTTTTTTTTTTTTTTGTGGATGGCTAATATTTTCAAGTATTTAGGTAGCCTATCCATCCATTTTTTATTGTGGGTTAAAAAATTTAGGTTCTTGTGTCCCTTTGTAATTAGTATTAGTACAAAAAAAAAAAAAAATGGGTTTTCTACCAAAAGGAAAATTAGCAACTGTTCAAACACCTTTCTGTGGGTTCCTAAAACTGCCATTTATAAGGATAAATTATTGGCAAATGTAAAAATTATTTTTCTAGAAATTAAGCCTAAGTTACTACGTTGAGAAAGGAGCATATTCCTTCAAATCTCTCTTCTTTAATGTTTTTTTAAATCAAGAATGACTATTGTGACTTTGTCGTACCAACCAATAGAGAATCTAAAAAGTGACAGATTAAATGTTTGGTAATTATACTCTCAAGACACTCATATTTCTTAGTGTACTTTACTGTGGTAGTTAAGCCATTTTGGCCTCTTAAATTGATTGTGGGCACATTCAATAATTTTTTTGGGGGGGATTTCTTTTAAGAAATGGATAATACTTCTTTTTGTGTAAGATCGTACTTCATTTTTTGTATTAAGAAATAAGAAATATGACCTGCATGCTCAATTTATATCTCTGGGTTTGTTTGGTCGTAACGCTTAAGCAAAGATTATTGCTTTTTCTTTGTTATAGAAAAAACTACGAAAAGGTTGGATGCATTCGTGCTTAAAACTTTTAGCTTTTTAGTTAAAACAGCAAAAAAAGAACTACCTTGAAAGCATAGCAGCTAAATATACACAAGTTTTTTAAAAAAAGGCAGATGCAATTAACAAAACCCCTTGTATTTATTTCTTTCACGAATTGACTCCAAACACAGCTTATAATTACCTTGTCAAAAACAAATAAATAAAAATAAAAAATAGCAAAGCTTATAATTGTGTGGAAAATGATCAAACTATTTATTTACATATGTATACAGATGCAGAGGAGATTCTAAAGCAAATAAGTATACCCTTAAGAGAAAAAGGAGAAAAAGCACTAAAAGTTACCATAGCTTCGCCCCTAGAAGTGGCTAAAAGGCCCGACTCTGGCGGTGTCGAGGGCTCTGTAATCCCTCTCCTAGCCAATCATTTTCTAGTCAAATTCGACCCCTCGAATAAAATATTCCATTACAATGTCGATATCTCACCCAATCCTAGCAAAGAAGTCGCTCGAATGATAAAAGAAAAACTCGTTAAAGACAACTCACTCGAGCTTTCCAATGCCCTCCCTGCATATGATGGTCGAAAAAATCTCTACAGCCCTGTTGAGTTCCAATCCGATTGGCTCGAGCTCTTTGTTACCTTACCAATTCCATCAAATAATTCATTTTCGAAAAATGATATTCCTTCTAAGCTATTTCGCGTGAATATCAAGCTCGTGTCGAAGTTCGATGGAAGACATTTGAACAAGTATTTGGGAAAAGAAGGAGACGATTCAGTACCTCTCCCACAAGATTATCTCCATGCCTTGGATGTTGTATTGAGAGAGAATTCGATTGAGAAGTGTGTAGCCGCGGGGAGATCGTTATATTCTAGTTCTATGGGAGGGGCTAAAGAAATAGGAGGTGGAGCTATCGGTTTAAAAGGTTTTTTCCAAAGTTTAAGGCCAACTAAACAAGGACTTGCCCTTAATGTCGATTTCTCAGTAACCGCTTTTCATGAGAGTATTGGTGTGATATCCTATTTGCAAAAACGAGTCGATTTTTTACACAATCTCCCTCAGAGGAAGAATAGAGGGTTGTCACGAGAGGAGAAGAGGGAAGTGGAGAAGGCTTTGAAGAACGTTAGGGTCTTCGTTTCTCATAGAGAAACGATTCAAAAGTATCGTGTACATTGCTTAACCGAAAAAGAAACCGAGAATCTGTGGTTCCCCGATAGGGATGGGACGAGTTTGCGACTGGTGGAATATTTTAAGGATCATTATAACTATGACATACAATTTAGGAACTTGCCCTGTTTGCAAACTAGTAGGAGTAAGCCATGTTATCTACCTATGGAGCTTTGTATGATCTGCGAGGGGCAAAAGTTTCTCGGTAAATTATCGGATGATCAAACAGTGAGGCTTTTGAAGATGGGATGCCAAAAACCGAGAGAGAGAAAGGCGACGATTGATGCAGTTATGACTGGTCCGGTTGGTCCGACAAGGTAAAATTCTCTTAAGAAATAGGAATATTTCTTTTCCCTGGCAATATTAGAGTACCAATCTAACTAACAAAATTTCTTCATATTCTTTTGAATTGTTTGTAAGTAACTTTGACGTTCTTATTTGGCAGTGGAAATCACGAGGGGGAATTCAAACTCCAAATCTCGAGAGAAATGACGCGTTTAAATGGGAGAATCCTTCAACCTCCAAAGCTAAAGCTAGGCAACGGCGGCTTTGTGAAAAGCCTATTCCCCTCTCGCCATGATCTTCAATGGAACTTTTTAGATAGCCACGTCTTCCAAGGAACGAAAATCGAGAGGTGGGGCCTAATTAGTTTTGGAAATGGTGTTGACCAAAAGTCAACCATTTCGAAGTTCATAAACCTACTATCTCAAAGGTGTGAGCAATTAGGCATATTTCTCAACAAGAACACAGTTATTACCCCACAATTCGAGCCCATTCAAGTTCTCAATAATGTCCCCGTGTTAGAGTCAAAGCTTAAGGAAATTTATGGAGCTTCATCGAATAGTCTCCAATTACTAATATGTGTGATGGAGAAAAAACACAGAGGGTATGCCGATTTCAAGCGTATCACAGAGACGATCGTTGGGGTCGTAACGCAATGTTGCTTATACTCGAATCTTGTGAAACCTAGTTCGCAATTTCTGGCAAATTTGGCTCTAAAAGTAAATGCAAAGATTGGTGGGTGCACGGTTGCTCTGTACAACTCATTACAATCGCAAGTGCCTCGAATATTTAGGCCCAACGAGCCTATCATATTTATGGGTGCGGACGTTTCTCATCCTCAGCCATTGGATGATTTTAGCCCCTCCATTGCAGCAGTTGTGGGTAGTTTAAATTGGCCTGCGGCAAATAGATATGTATCGAAAATGAAGTCACAAAAGCATAGGCAAGAGATTATTCAAGATCTCACCTTGATGGTTGGCGAAATTTTCGACGACTTTTATCAAGAAAATGCTAAGCTTCCCGAGAGAATAATCTTTTTTAGAGACGGTGTTAGCGAGACCCAATTTTATAAGGTACTTGAGAAAGAACTACAAGCTATAAAAGTGGCATGCTTAAAGTACCCTGGTTACAAACCGCCAATTACTTTCGCAGTGGTTCAAAAGAGGCACCACACGAAATTGTTTCCAAATGAGGCTGACCCGAATTTCAGGAAACAGTTTTCCAATGAAAATGTTCCTCCCGGGACGATTGTGGATACTGTGATCACTCACCCAAGGGAATTTGATTTTTACCTGTGTAGCCACTTTGGAGTGAAGGGAACGAGTAGGCCCACGCACTACCACGTGTTGAGGGACGAGAACGGTTTCACTTCGGACGAGTTTCAGAAACTTGTTTATAATCTTTGTTTCACTTTTGTGAGATGTACTAAGCCTGTTTCTTTGGTTCCACCTGCTTATTATGCCCACCTGGCTGCTTATCGGGGGAGGCTATATATCGATCGTTTGGGATCGGATTCGTCGTCTTTTAAAAGAAAACCTTCTTCGACAATTTCTAGAACAAGCCCGCCGAAAACAACTCCATTGCCTAAGCTGTGTGAGAATGTGAAGAAGCTCATGTTTTACTGCTGAGTGCTTAGTTTCATGTTGTAATGTGCGTGCATTCGTTGATTGGGCTGTGTATTTTTTCTTTATTTTTTTCCGAAGGAATATGAAAACATACACGAGAGAGAAACGAATATGAGAAGGTTGGTTCTGGCCAGCTAGGCTAGTCTGATCTCATTTCCTTGTGTGCTAGTTGTATCTAGGAGTTATTTTTCTTAGAAATGGTCTAGTTGTATAATCCTTCTAAATTTTGGAACATAAAACATTGTTGGATTTCCACATAATTTGTGTTTTCTACTAAAAATATGAAAAAATGTCTAGATGGTATCAAATATTTGATGCAAATTTTAAATAAAAAGGCTTGGAAAGAGATATCTATCAAAGCTTTGTAAAAAAGTTAAAAGTTAAAAGTCAAAGTAACAAAAATAATGGCTTTTTAAGTCAGAAACTAAAAAAGGTATAGTTGAAAAGGTTACGGCGAAACAAATCAAATATAAGTGGCCACTAGTACGCGGTAAGAATAGCTTTTATGTTGGGTTAAGTGCAAAAATTTTATGGAAAAAAATGTAATAAAAATAAATATTATATTTGAATTCATAACTTTTTATGAAAATATTTTTTTTTCATTCATATTTTTTTACGAGCAATTTTAACACTAAATGGAGAATTCTATTTTTTTTTGCTAGTTCTTCGAACACTTATTTTAAGTCACCCACGAAAACCAAAATGCCCTTTGAACCGCAGAAAGGGGGTCAAAAACACCCACTAATTCCCCAAAACAATCACAAAAATTTGTAAACTAAAAGAAAAAAAAAAGTTCATCACTATACCATTAATATAAAAACATAGGGAAATTACATGAGATTTGCTATTATTGTTTTTTTTTTTTTTATTATTATTATTATTTTTTAAAATTTGAATATTTGATATATTTAAGAAAAAAAAAAAAAAAGTATGGGTGGGGCCATGCCACAAGGGAAAATAAAGTTTAGCTACTATTTTGTTTTCCATGTGGCTATTACACATTCATGATAAATTACCAAAGCCAACTTATTTTGATTTTACCCCCTATAAATTTAGCCAATTTTAAATTGTTTATCAAAATCAATTTATTTTTATGAACATGTCATTAGTACTGGCGAGTTCATTGAACCCGCTATTAGAAATAGTGAATTTACGTGTGGCAGTGGTGCAATACTTTTATAGTTTGTAAAATATTAACTCGTCGTTTCAAATAGCAAGTTCAATGAACACGTTCCAACGTTGAGTTTATAAAATTAATTTTATTTTATGAAACAATTTCAAAACCGACTGAATTTGTTCAAAAGTTTCCAAAAGAGTCTGAGTTTGTCAATTTAATCGTCATATTCATATAAGAGTTGATATGAGTATAAATAAGTGAGTACCAAAAGTATACAAATACTAGTAGGAACAAGATAATATCCGTTATTAAATATTATGGACCAATCCTATATCTAAGGAGGAGAAAAGCATACAAGATTTCACTCATACAGGTGTTAGTATTGTATTTGTTCATATTCGTTTGTACACGTATATCATTGATCATCACACCATACCATCTATCTCAAAAATTTTATTTTCTTTTAATTTTTTAGTATTTTGTTTTCATATTCTCCCATGTTAATGCATGGCTTACTGTTTGCACCTTGTTACCAATTTATGCTCACATACATATTTCCCATGAATCATGTGAGCACAAGTCTTGGCATCATTTAGACCTCTCTTTCATTAGTGGTAGGACACATGCAATGTCTCTAGCATAAAGTGCTATACATATATATTTATATTTGTTAATATGCCTATGATTTATATACTATTTCCACAACGGTTTTTTTGCCTGTAATTGATTGGTTTCTTTATTTCTTTTAAGCAAACTAGCAGAGGTACCGTGCTTTGTACGTAATTTATAAATTTTCTCTCTTTCAATATTAATTTAGAGATTGTTTTCTATTAGTTTTTAAGTATTTATTTTTGAAAACTAATAAAGTATTAATTATTATTTTTTTTTTAACTTTACCCCTATTAATTGATTAAAATGATATACATTGAGCTTTTAATAAAGGGTAGAAAAGTAAATTATTATTTTTTTCCTCCATAATTGAGAATAGTTAATTATTTTTTTAATTCATATGTTCTAACATAAAGTGATAATTAAAAAGGAATTGAGGGAGTACTGTTTAACCAAATATTGCATACTCGCATAAGAGAAAAAACTATAATTATTTGGAATAATTTTTAATAAAAATGTAAGCATTTTAATAATCATTTATCGCAATTTTAAGTATGCATCATATAGAAATTTCGAGTTACTTCCGCGAATTAGTGGCACTAATTTGTACTCTTGAGAATTAATATGATATTTAAATATTTTGTTAATTTTGGTAAATATGTGAAGTTTTGATCTTTTTATTTTAAATTGCTTAAGTTTTATTTTTGTAATAATTATCAATTTAAATCTTTACAAAATGGAGTACAATCTGTTAACAAAAAATCTGAAAGTTAAAATCAATTAATTTATAATTTTGGATATGATGCCTTTTGTTACAAAGAAATAAGATGGACAAAATTGAAATAAAAAATGTTTGAAACGAAGATGGTACTTTTTATATAGTATTTAGATAAGCCAACTCATTTTTTATTAGAATTTTTTTTAATAAATTTAGCTTAAAAATTTCAGCTTATTTATGCTAAAACAACATATAACTCAGCTTATAAGCTGAGTAGCAAAAAATTTTCCAAGTTTTACAAAAAATAAAAATAAAAATTGAAAACTTATAATCTGCAACCAAATAACCGCTAAGTATGCCATGATATTTTTCTTAGTAAGGTAGGTAACTTTACAATATTGTAAATTGCGGAAATAGGAATTGTTTGGTGATAGGGTTAACGGAATGGGGAACTGCAACAAAAAAATATTAGGGGCGAAATTTTAGACTAATCTAAACCCGTAGTTTGGGCCTTTGATCTTAATTGCTTAAGTTTAGTCGGCCAAACTCTAGTCTAGGCCCTCCGGAAAGACAATCTTTTGATCTCTAAATTTTTTTTATTAGCTTTGAGTGTTAGGCAAGAGTGTGAAATAGTGTTTTAGTCCTGTATCATTTTTTATAATTTTTTGCATCGTATCGTATTGTATCGTGTATCGTAAGATTTTTAAATATAATCATATTATGCTATAAAAAATTCAAATATCACTTGGAGATGTATAATAAAGCTTATAAATGCAAAATATAATTATAGAATTAAGATAGCATGATAAAACATTATTTATATTTAAAATTGTCATCAAATGAGTAATAAAAACTTAATGACATCCATATTTAAAAGAAAAAATAATAAAATATCACAAACTTATTTATCATTATCTAGCAAATAATCTAAAATATCCGTATCTTCTCCATCAAGAAAAATCTGATTAAGTTCATCGATATCATCTTGGTATGGACTATTTAAATTAGACAAAGTCTTTTTTTCCCCTTCCAGTTATTAACTACATTCCTTAAATCATTGTCCATTTTGATTAGTATTTGCAAAAAATATTTTATGAAAAATATTTTCTGATTGGGTTTCAAATAAATGCATATGCAAATGTTTTAAATTAGTATTGAGTAATAATGATATTTAAACTAGTGACGATGACACTCCACATCTTTAAAAGAAACAAATTAAAATGTGACAGAAGGAGTATTTATATTAAATATATTGCACTTATATATAAACAATTATGTGAACAATTAAAACATACACATATATATATTATATTATATTTACACTGAGATAGACAATACATATATTATATTATATATTTAGTGTTTGCATTAATTTAATTTGATTAGTTATTATTACAGAGATTTGATTTGATCTTATTGGCCGATTGTGCAGCTTATCAACTCTATATATGCGTGGTCTCGTACTGTTTTTGTGATGCCACTTAATAAAATTCTATTCTCTTTAAATTATTTATTCTCTTTATATTATTTAACACGATATTAGAACCAACGATACTTGTAGTATGAGAACCTAAAACTACAGCCTATCGGCCGGAGGTTGCAAGTACCGCAAATTGATCTGGTTGCAACCTGCGATTCACCCTATTTATTTATTATTTTCAAAGCTTTCGTCCAAAAAAATATAAATAAAATAATAATAATAAGATCCTTAGCCTTCTTATGCTTCTTCTTATTTTTTCCTTTTATACCGTAATCAATATTTAATTCATAATACTTAAAATTATATTTTACCAACCTTGATTTACTGTAGGTGTGGTTTCTTATTGATTGTGTTATTATCAATCTTCTACTTATTATTAGTTATATTTAACTCAATCTACCGTAGGTGTTATAAGTTTGAGCTATGTTGTTATCGGCTTCTAAAATTTTCTTTTTCCATACTATTTTTTTTTATGCAAAATCTAGTTTGGTTGAAGATTGAAGATTACGGAGTGTGAAAATACAATTGTTCATGTTCAAGATGTACATTGCATTCGTTCCATATTCATCTTGCGAGGGAGTGTTAAGAATATTATTAAATTTGATTTTATTGATTTAGTTTCTAAAAGAATTATATTTTTCCTATTTAGTGTCTGCATTATTTTAATTTGATTAGTTATTATTATAGAGATTTGATTTGATCTTGCTGCTCAATTGTATAATACTTATCAACTCTGTATATAGTTGACTCTCTACTATTTATTATAATGGCGGTTTGGGTTCGAGTTTAAAAACTAAAAAATTTCTGATTTTTTGAAATTTTCGGTTCGCGTTCGGGTTTTCTAAAAAATTTTGGGTTTAAACCCGAAATCCAGAATTATTAAATATTAAATTAAAAAATATAATTATTACATAATGACGATTTTTAATGACGGTTCCAGTTTAGGCAAATGACTATTTTTAATGACAGTTCGGGTTCGGTTCCGGTTTCGGGTTCGGTTCAGATTTGTGGAAATTTCTGTTTAGTTTCGGTTAAAAAAAAAACTGGTTTGGATTTCGGAATTTTGAATTTAAACACGAACAGAACCGAACTGAACTGATGAATAGTCCTAATATATATATATATGGGAACAGATTAAAGGACAATTATTTACAAAATAGTTTACAAACTTTGTAGGTTATTGAATTTGAAGCGATCCAACGGCTAGTATATATTCTATTTTTCTGTTATTTCTTAATATTTTTCTAATATATTATAGCCGTTGGATCGTTTCAGATCCAATGACCTACAAAGTTTGTAAACTATTTGGTAAATAGTTTTGTCCCATGATCTCCCCCCCAACCCCACACACACACATATATATAATATGATATGATATGATATATCAATGTATATAGTACACATACATGCAGTTACGAGAGTGAGATAACACAGGACACCCAGATTACTGCCGATCAACCTCTCCGCCTCCCCAATCATCGTCGCTGGTGTCGTCTATACACCATAGGCCACTTCAAATGAGGAAATCAACCCCAATTTTTGAATTGAACTTTCATAAAAATTAGGATTTTTATGGAGAATAATCAGAATAAAAAAAACCAGATAATAATAGTGTTGATAAGTATGGGATGCTTAATTTAAGGTAAGTTTTGGATTTAATTTCTTATTTTTTGGTATTTTCCTAAAATTGTCAATTTGTTCTCGATACAAAACTTGCGATATAACGTACAACACACCAATATCTCGTTCGATTTCTGCTTCTGATTGATACATCTATACGATACGCGCATTTTGTTGATGATCCAGTACGGATCGTGTACCGTACGATTTTGACAACCTTGGGTATTGCCCTTTTAATTTTCTTGATATGCATTCCTTAATTTCTAAATTAATAGATTTATTTGTATTTTTATTTGGAATAAAAAAAATCAGTTAGAATAGTAACATTTAATTTTTTACTTATTTTACTAAGATACTTTTCATTAAAAATGTAAAATCTTTTATTTGTTTACAAAAAATACATTTAATGAGAGTATATGCGTAAAATGCTTATTTTGACTATCTTTTAAATAAATAAAAAAACTTATTAACATGGGGCAAGCAAAAAAGAAAATATTATCTATTAAAATGGGAAGAGCAGAGTAATTATTGCATTTCTTAAAAAATATAAAAACAAATGTGTGGCATTTTTTAAATTAATATTCATAATTTGTGCTTAATATCGCACTAGTAAAACTTGTACTTTTATAGCTAAATTTGATATTTTGCATGAACATACAATAACAGTCATAATTCAAATTAATATAAATGAAAAACTTCAATTTTTATAACGAAAGTGCTAAAAGCCAACTCTCGCCTATATTATGTAGATTTATTACTCAAATTTATCTAAGAAATGCCTTCTAAATTTTCGAAAAATTATTCTCAAATTTCGTACATAATAGAATCTAATACGTTTTCGATGCAATGTTTGCAGAATTTTGACTTGTTTGCTATACGTTCTTCGCACGTTTCCTTTCAGAAATATCTAACAAATTATACCCAGGGTAGCGCGTTTTCTATAAAATGTGAATTGTATTTATAGGTTGTTTTATGATTGATATTAGTTATGAGTGATATATTTGAATCAAGATACGTAAAAAATGTGTTTGTAACAGACAATTCGTTACATTTTCGATTATCCCACTTTTTGTGGTTTCTCATTTTGTAAGACTTAAGTTTCAATTTTGAATGTATTATAACTGAGTTAGACAGTGAGAAGTGGAGTACTAAGTACCTATTGATTTTGGATTAGGGGTGAATTTCAATTCTTCTACGTATAGGGATTAATTTTATCAGAGGAGACATAATTAGTGTATCGCAAAATATTCAATATTTTCAATGTTTATGAGTTCAACTTGGGTTGTTTATATTCGTTTGATTTGAAATTGAGTAGCTTGATTTAATTACAATATAAATTAAAAGACATGGCCATGGTATAAGTTCCCTTTTATTTGTAAAATTACCATATAATTTAAGCAAAATTAATAAATTTAGGCTCGAATTCAATTTGCATAGTAACCAAATAATGAGACTTTCCTTGTTAGGGTTTGATTAATGCTTTCTATTCTTTAGTGATCATATGTATGAATATTTAAAATTACTAAATTATTGAAATAAAACGTTTTTTTTTTCCTTTTGAGGTAAATACTAGCCCCTTCTATTTTCAGAAGTCAGTTAACTGAAGTCCTTTTTAGTCAATTAATGTCCATATGGTCTCCCCATTGCAATTCTGAAATGTGAATTATCGAAAAGACCCCTATGGTTTGGCCTTCTGTCAATTTAGTCCAATGTTTCAAAATTTTCAAATTTACCTCTCAGATTTCAATATTCCATCTTTTTGCCACGATTTTGAGTATATTACCGTTATATTAGAGAAACATCTTAAAGTAAATAAAAAGAAATATGAAAAAAAGATTTTTTTTTTATACAGTTCCAAATTTTAAACTCCATCATGTACACACGAACATGTATGTATATACATATTAATAGTTAAAAATCAAATAATATAAATAAATGAAATGATATTAGATTGTAATTAATCAAGAAATAGTATTATAAATGAAAAATGAATAATTTTTCTAAAATATATCTTTTTGATACAAGATGGGTCGTCATTCTTTTGGCCCTTTTTTGTAAATATTTTTATTTACAAAAAGAAAAAAAAAATCAGAAGGATTTTTGTTTTGACACTTTGGTTTATAATATTTCTATTGAGAAAATTTTAAGTAATTTTCAATGGTAAAAACTATTTTAATAAAAAATAAAATAGTTAACTTCATTAAGGAATCTTTTAACTAAGATATAATTGATGAATAAATATTAATAGTGAACTAAAATACAGTAAACTTAAACTTGACTTAAAAATTTTATTTTTCGTAAATATTGAATTATTTTTAAATTTTAAACTTGTAATTTACTAATGATGTTCTATCAATTAAATTACTTGTTAGTATAATTTATTAAAATAAATATTAGTGTCTTAATATAGCTTGTCCTTGGAAGCAAAGGGCACAATGTCAGAAGGAAATTTATTGATGGAATATTAAAATCCGAAGGGTGAAATTGAGGCAACTTGAAAATTTGGGACCAAGTTGATAAAGGCTCAAATCTTGGAGGTGATTTTGATGATTGCCCATCTAAAATGTATTAATGTAGCCCCTTTTTTTCTGGTACAATACAACTAACTTGTTTGGAATATGTATGTATATCTTTAAAGCTTCATGTGATGAATGAATGCGTAGAAGTTGCTGAAACTGTACTCAGAGGGGGAGAGAGACACATGTGATAAATATGAACGCAAAAAATATATAATCAGTTGGTCACAACGATCGATGGATGCAAATGATTCAAGTCGCTTATAAAAAAAGTCGGAACCAATTTGTTAAAAACTCGGCTAGGATTCATTCATTTGAATGAATTGAATCTGAACAACAAAATAGAGCTTCGATAGATAATTGAGCCGATTTTGAATAACTCTTGACTTGGCTCGTTAAAGGCTTGGATTTGTTTGATCATATATTTGTGTGCGTATATTTAAATTAGAGATGTTAGTTTATGAACATAAACACATATAGTTTAGACCGGATGTAATAAATTAAGATAAACTTGTCAAATAACCTGAGTTACATATGTATCTTTTAAATAATTAATTAACTTTACCCCTTTATATTTATAAGAATAATTTGAAAAAAATATTACAATATCGTATTTATTTGATATATCTGTTAGTGCAAAGTTATTAATTAATGATTCAATAAGAGATTTAATTTAATGATGTTTGTTTTAATATTTACTAAATAAATAAGAAGTAATACCTAATAATATAAAATAATTAAATTGTCTATGAATAGAATATGGCTCGTACAAGCTTAAATCTGGAAAAAAAAATATAAGTTTCATTAAATAATGAAGTTGAATCTAAATACACCTTTTAAACAAAAAAAAAAAGCAGAGCAGAGCCTAAACAAGTAATGGCACGACTCCCCTTATTTGTGATAGGTAGATGCAACTAAAATGAGTGTATAATATTAGACAGTCTAATAGGGTATTGAATTATTGGAGGAATAATTTAGAGTTATTAGAACTAATGGCTCATTTTGTACAATAAAGAATTATAGGCCGGCTCTGCTATCGCATCGTCGGGGAATGAAGAAAAAATAGGATTACTTTAAAAAGGAAAAATTACAAAAGAAAATTGAACAAAAATATAGACTTTTTAATTGGAGTAAATTCAAAAACCCCAAATTCGAACCAATTTTTTTTTAACTGAACCTGAATCGAAATTCCCACGAACCTGAAACGAACCTGAACCGAGGAAGGTCCGACCGAACCCGAACCGTCATTAAAAATCGTCATTAATCCGAACCCAAACTTTTATTAAAAACCCTTATTATTTAATTTAATATTTAATAATTTCAAGTTTCGGGTTTAAATCCGAATTTTTTTTGGAAAAAATGAACCCGAACCTGAAATTTTACAAAATCCAAAATTTTTTAGATTTTAAACATGAATTGAACAGTCGCTAAAAATTTGGAACCGAATTAAATTGGTTCGGTTCAGATTACCTGAACCGATGCACACTCCTAACCTCAGCTGAGAAGGATTAAATATGAGAAAACATAAATTCGGTTTTTGAGGTTTGGATCTCGATTTCTACCTACTGGCTTCGGGACTTTTCTTATCCTTAAGGGTGAATCCTTGTTTTTTTTTTTTATGCTTTGGGAGATGGAAAGACTAATTGAATGAACATGTTAGCCATATACGACTGGATATTCAGTGCACATTTTCCCAAGAGTTGCACAACATTTATTACTATTGATGTGTCTTTTCACCTTCCTCTAGTTTGCTTATAAATAGAAATCACAGTATGGTTCTACTTTATTCATTGCCACATCTAATTTACAGAGACAGAGAATATATATATATATATATATATCATATATAATAAACTAAAAAGAGAGTCTTCTCATAATATTAAAAACTAATTTAATGAAAATTATTATATTAAAAACTAATTTAATGAAAATTTGAAAGTT
>MKEJ01068044.1:1130-11345 GCA_001753735.1 Embelia ribes | reverse complement strand
ATATCTAAATTGAATATTTAAAATGGATAAAATATACATTTTATATAATCTACTGCAAATGCTCTAATTTTGGGGTATTGATGGCCAATGGGACCAACTTCACTCTTTGTCCTGAATGTTCTTTTCAAGTCATTGCGAGAAATGGAATTTGTTGTTAGGTGTCTAAATCTAACGCGAGGAATTGCTACTGTCTCTTAAGACAATTTCCAATTTCACCTAATTCTACAATTGTTTCGTAGGTGCAAAATCACCAATCGTGATCATAAGTTGTATTCTCTTTGGACTCTCGCTTGCTGCCGTATTTTCCGGTGCTGTTCCACCATTCACTGAAGGCACTGCTCGGGCTGTAAATGTAAGTATTTTCCAGCCCTCAGCCAAAATACTACATGCACAACTTATTTTTCTGGGGTAGCATCAAATCTGATTGTCAATTTCAATTATTAAATTACCAATTGCGGGATATAAAGGCATAGTATTCCTTTCACATTTTTTATTTATTCCTGAAAATAATACTGTTGCTGGCAACTCAAATTGAAGAATTGCATTCACGCGTATAAATGTTAGGCACGCTCTAACTTAGAGAAAAGATGTGAACTGGTGAGCACGGTTATATCAACTCAAATTATAAATTTACTGCATTATTCTTTTCAATTAGGTTTCATTAGCATCATAGCTATACTGTGTGCTAACTGATTAATTTGTTAATTTTTTCTTTCCTAGGTTGTTCATGTTGTTGATACAACAGGATCATATGCTGGAACACAAGAACCCGATACATACATATCTATGTTCTCTACCACCCCAGGAAAGTTGATGAGGGAGGCAGAAGAGATAGGAGAAGGCTTTGTTTGTGGTCGGGACAAGGTTCTTGATTTTGTTACGTTTTCAGTAAAATATGGTTGTTGGACCAAAGATGACGTGGAAGGGGGGTGGGATCAATCAGATATTCCGACACTGCTTATTGAGAGTGATACAAAGAAAGGCGACAGAGTTACCCAAATTTCAATCGATACTAAAGCTTCGTCTCGTTGGGCTCTTGCTATCAATACAGAAGAAATAGATGACTTCAAACTAAAAGGTAATTCCAATTCTCTATTATTTTACCACCGTTATGTTTCAGTTGATAAGTGAAGCACTCATGGCTCACCATCGACTCTGCAAAACGTTAATGTCCAAATTCCAAACCAGGTTGTCCTTTTCTTTTCTTTTCTTTTCTTTTCTTTTCTTTTCTCTTTTTGTGTTTTTGTTTCTCTCTCTCTCTCTTTTATTTGAGAATTACAACACGATATATCTAAGGCTATATACGGAGCTACTTCGATGCGGCTTTATAAGGAGCTACTTCAATGCGTACTACTTACTTTTTAATTTCATCAAATTAGAATTTTTGCATGGTCTATGAATCATCCGTTGAAGTGATGGGAATCTTGGCACCTTGGTCCCACAACATTATGATCCCGTTTCAGCTTCTAAATTTTGAGTTTTGATTAACACGAACAAACCATATCCTTGCATGATCAAAGTGCTAATTCTGTTTCAAACTTTTGTTTGTCCTTTGCAGACAACGACGAAGAGTTGGTTCCACTCGGGGACAAGACCAGTGCAGAGGGATGGCACATAATTCAGTTTTCGGGTGGAAAAAGCGCACCTACAAAGTTTGATCTAACCCTTCATTGGGTTAAAAACTATACGAAAACAGCACAAGATGGGGAGATATTTGATCGACCTCTTTTAAAATTGAGAACCGATGTGGACCGATTGACACCCAAAACGGAAAGAATTCTTGAAAAGTTACCTTCTTGGTGTTCTCTATTTGGGAAATCTACATCTCCCCAGACCTTGTCTTTCTTAAGTAGCCTTCGTGTTCCAATTTAGTAAACTACATCCTCACATGTAAATTAGTTTGGTAAACTTGATCTTGGAATTGGAAGATAAATTTTCTATAATTTTTTATTTAATACGACTTAATAAGAAAAATAAAAGTCAGATCTTTGCTTTGAGATAGATATTGTACATTATGCAGTTGGAATTGAAGATTCTGGGTGTTTTATATCATTTCATTTTGTTTAATTGGCATTAGCTATGACAAATCTATGGAGCCTGCTTATTTTGCCCGCATTCGATCCCAACGAAAAAGTTGTAAGTTCTCAATTTGGGTGATGATTGGAATGGACGACAAGCTTCTCATCAAAATTTTATAATACGGTTTCCGTACATTTCGAGTTTGGATGTGTTATTGCTATGAACATGAGAACATATTGATTTACTGGTGTAAAAAAATCAGATTTTTAAGTTTCACAATTTCATAAGTGGTACTAATCTAAGCCACCTAATTCTTCATCAACGAGTAACACTTCTGCTTTTATAAATTTTTAACCTAATTATTCATCGTCGAGTAACAGTTCCGCTTTGACAAATTTTTGCTCTACGTACGTGATGCGCCACGCACTGCTATCGCTCCTTTCCCACACTGCGATTTGGTGACTTGGGTACTAATTACTTGCCTATAAGCATTTACAGCAGTGCTTCTATATCTTGGTCATTAAATTTCAGTCTCTAAAATGTATAGACCTATTGAACAATGAATATTCATATCAGAGTAACTATTTTTCGTCTTCCAAAAATTAACATGCTTTCGTCAGAGAAGGCTAAACTCAGTTCAATTGGTATGCAACAATGAATATACAAACAAACTTGTGATCCACGTATTCTTGGAAAAGAGGTAATTACATGCGTGGACTTGGGGGTTACCTCATGAAAGTCCATATATCAAAATTATAGAGTCCGAATTCTTGATAAGAAATTTCAAAATAAGTGTCTTTTCAAAGTCTTTTTCTTGTTTCATTTGCATTGTTTCAGAAAATTAATAATTTAATTATTATTTTTTCTATATTATTACTATTTAATTCTTATCATCCCACACAAATCAAATATTTAATGAACAGTATTTAAATAAAATTTATTTTTTTCCATACTCAAATAGAGACTATTTAAAGATTGGCACATTGGCTTTAGATAACATTTATTTAGAACCGATTGGAGAAGTATATTCGGCTAGTAAATCAAATTAGTGGCCCACATAATGTCCAAAAAAGTTTCTATTTAACCTATGATATTTGAATTGTAACAATTTCATCCCATAATCTTGTAAGAACCATGAAAACGGGCCCTAATGTGTTCTATTTATCATGATTTTCCTATCTTACTCACAAAGTTTGTCTTTCATAAGTGAAGAATCAACTTCATAATTGTTTCAAAATAATTATGGACCTAATTGTAACAATTGAAACCATTGACCCTTAAATGAAAAACAAAAACCTTAAGTTGGCTTACTGATATCCACGTGTAATATATATATATAAATAATATGTAAGTATCACAAAGAGAGAGAAGAGATAGGGTTTGTAATTGTATCACATAGAGAGAGAAAGAGAGAGATATAGAGAGAGAAGATGATCGAGGTGGTGCTAAACGACCGGCTAGGGAAGAAGGTGAGGGTTAAGTGCAACGACGACGACACGATCGGCGACCTCAAGAAGCTCGTGGCGGCGCAGACCGGTACACGCGCCGACAAGATAAGGATACAGAAGTGGTACAACGTGTACAAAGACCATATTACCCTCAAGGACTATGAGATCCACGATGGCATGGGCCTCGAGCTCTACTACAATTGATTACCCCATTTCAGGTCCTTTTTGGTCTTTTAGCTTATCTGAAATTCATTGGATAATGGTACTTGTTTTATTATGATCTTTTTGGAATAAAGGATTGATATTATTATTAGGGTCTGTTGATTTTTCACCTTTAAGAATTGAATTGTTGGATTGCTTTATTTAAGCTTCTGGAATAACAGATTGATACTTTGCCCTTGACCTCTACCACAACTAGGTCCTTCTTTGGTCTTTCATTTTATTTTATTTTATTTTTAATTGTTAAAGAATTGAATTATTGGGTTGTTATTGCTTTTGGAATAAAAGAACAGTGCTTGATAATTTGCTGTTATTAGGACTTCAATCTTTGGTTGAATTCATTACATATTAGGTCCTTTTTCGGTCTTCCAGTTAATCCGATTTTAATTGTTTAAAAATTGATTCTGGGTTGTTTTTAAGCTTTTGGAATAAAATAAAGATTACTTTGTAATTTTCAGTTATTGGGTGTGATGACACAATTAACTCTAAGTTAGGTGCTTTTCCAGTCTTTCAACTTTTCTGGTTTTAGTGGCTTAAGAATTGGATTATGGGTTGTTTGATTATTCAGTTTTTTGAATCAAAGATTGATACTGTGTAATTTTGCTGTTATATGTTGATTTTTCCATTTTCTTTCTTGATCTTTCTCCTGCTTGATAATTTGCCTCGAGCTCTTACTATTGATCACAAATTTAGGCGTTTTTCGGTCTCTCAACTAATCTGATTTTAATTGCTTAATAATTGAATTGTGGGTTGTCATCAAATTGGTCCTTTTTTGGTCTTTTTACGTATCTGATTTCAATTGCTTGAGTATTGAATTGTGAGTCAAATTGGTCCTTTTACGGTCTTTCAATTTATATAGTTTTAGTGGCTTAAGAATTAGATTATGGGTGGTTTTATAATTCAGCTTTTGGCATAAAATATTGATATCAGTAATTTGATATTATTATGATGCTTTTGCAAGACTATATTACCCTCAAGGATTGCAACATCCACGAACCTCAAGTTCTACTACAATTGATCACAAATTTAGGTACTTTATTCTGTATTTTGACTTGCCTGAAATTAATTGCTTATGAATTGGATTATGGGTTGTTTTATTATTCACCTTTTGGAATAAAAAGATTGATATTTGGTAATTTTGCTATTGTTATGATGGTTTGGTTCTTTCTTTGTTATGGGTCTTTATATTTACGATATTAATTTCGTTACACCACCGTCGGTGTTCATATTTTCTTAAACAAAAAGGCAGGCTTTGATGCATGATTTGTGCATACATATGGGGAGCCCATAATTTTATGCACTTCTTATGTATGAAAATACGTTAAGCTTTTGTAATAAAAGATTGATGCTTGGTAATTTGCTGTTATTAGGATATGATGATTGCTTCTTTAGTTGTGGCTAATGGTTTGTTATATTTAAGCTTTCAGAATATAGTATTGGTTCTATTTAATTTACAGTCTCTGATCTTTTGTCATGTTCATTTTTGAGTTGTTTGATTTGTTTCTATTTTCATCTTTCACTATTGCTGTGGATTCAGGATTGAGAGGTGGATTTGAATCATGGGTAATTGTGTTCTGATGATTGGAATAAAGATTGGTGCCTGCTATGGTGCTATTGTTAATATGTAGTCTATAGTTGATTTATTAGTTTATCATTGGTCTGATCTGATTAACCTTGTGCGGTTGTTTGGTTATTGTGGTTTTAATTATCTGATCTTTGTTAATTGTTTCGGTTGCTGTATTTCTTGTGCCCTTTTTCTGGTAGTTGTACAGTTTACGTGGTTATACTTGGTATAGTACACTATATAATAAAGCAGACAGATTCGAGGTTAAAGAATACTAATTTTGCTGACACTTGGTGTCCAACATTAGGGATAAAAGGCAACAATTTAAAAACTGTGCAAATATGTTTATGATGAACCTGAATACAGAGATTTGGTGTTTATAACCTAGATAATCTGGGGGATTGGGATCATTAAAAGAGACATGGACTGATTATATATCTCACTTCGACTGTTTTTAAAGTTTTAACGACTACGAGGGATTTGTACAAGAAGCTCCAGACAAGCCTCGTCAAGTTGAGTTGAGATGTTTTGCGTTAAAATATGTGAATTCAACCTTTTTTTTTTGGGTGAAAATAAATTCAACTTTTGAAAGAAGTGAACATCTGCATTTTGCATGGGAGCTATGCACCTTTCTTCTTTCTAATGCTACTTCTTTCTTCTTGGCTTTCGGTGTGCCCTTGCAGTTTCTTTTACTTGGTAGCTAACTTGATGTTTTAGATGCATTTCTGTATCATCTCCTATCTGTGTTACCGTCGTTGATTTGGGACTATTTGTTTATTTTTCTCTTTATGCACAACCCTTAAGATCTCCTTCCTCTTTGGCATATGGAAGTTTTTCGAGTCATAGTTGCGCTAGATCAACTTCTATATGTACGCATTTATGCACTTTTGTGTACATGTGTGTACGCATAGCTTAAGGTTGCTCTTTGGGGTTTCCTATTGAGTTCGTCCTCCTCCTCAACATCAGTCTTTATGGGGCATTTCAATTCTTCTGGATCTGACTTTGCTTATTATTGGACCCTAAGTTATATAGCTTGTGCTATTTCTAATTCTTAGGAGGTTTAATTAATGGGATGTTCTGATACAGAAACTCTGTGAAGTGCCTGTTATACGAGGGGACATTCTTCTCCAGTTTTTTCTTTTCTGCTTGTTTATGCTACAAGGATGACTACAGGAATGATCATCAACATGTATATTCGAGGAAAATGGTACACGTACCGACATTCCATTTTTAAGGAAAATTCAGATTTAAAGATTGACAGACAGGATTTAACAACATAGATATGTATACAGTTTCTGTACATGACTATTTGTTTACGTAGTATTTTTATGGACCGATTCGCCCTCAGTTGTTGCAAGAGATTTATGCTCCTCAGTTGTTGCAAGAGATTTATGCTCCTTGCTTCTTTGTTTTGCTTAGGTGTGGTAAGGAGTCCATTTTTGTGTGACGTATCTTTTTCACCAAAAATGCCATGTTCGTGAAATCCTTTTCCGTTTGAAACAAAATACGTACAAACATTGGCATATCTAATCACTTTGTGTTTCGTTTACCCTTCACAGGTTCAGCTGATGAAGATGAATGATTAGGACTGCTCCGTGGCCAGCTAGCACTATGAGCATGTGGAAGTACGATCTTATATAATTTCATAAAGTTGTGTGTTGCTTGAATAAATTCTTCACATTTTGGTTTAAACGTCTTCATCAGTCCATATTGTGTTCAAAAAGATTTCAACTATGCGATGGATATCTTACTTTTGCGACTTTTCCCTTGTGTCATATGTTTTAATGCCCCAAATTCGTGAATGTGGGGATTTGGTGGGGGCATGATTTCGGCCTGCTGCTTGTTACTGTTCTGTGGTTTATTCGTATTGAGTTGTTATTTGGGGCAAATTTTCACTTCCTAAGAAGTTAACTGAACTCTGATTTCGGTTTCTGTACTCTGGTGTTTTTTGTTTATTTAGAACCTCTAGCCCTATTCTCCTCGTATCACACACACGGTTCACACAGTTCGTTTAGTTGTACATTTTAAGCAAATAAATTAATTTATTTCTATCTTAAAAAAAATTGTATGCATTTGGTTTATTTATACCAAAATAAAAGATATGTTAAACTTAAAAGTTGAACTGTTAAATGTTATTCAGCTTTTAAGTAAAAAAATTGATAAGTTAGATCTTATGAGTTACAATTAAACAAGTCCACTAAACAAAAATGGAAACATCCATCGTTGGTTAGACTGATCATATATTATGCTTCTTGACATAGCAAAGGCGGGGTAGTTGTGAATTACAGAATCACGTGAACCTCAGTTTCTAAATGCCAGTAGCTTCAAAGGGTTCACAGTTTCTGAATGCGAGTAGCCTCAAAGTTGAAGATGAGTGTAATCTTTCTGAGATGTTTCCCAGTTTCATGCGAAAGTTGACGTATAACAAGTATTTAAAAGCATTTCCAAGGTGACACAGAAAATATCTAAATTTGCATACAATTGAAATATTGACTCCGTAATTCATTACAAAATGTTTTAATAGCAAACTAGCTGCAAAAAGAATTTCCCCAACAGGAAACAAAAACTAAAATGCAAGATACACTGAAAATCCTTCCCATATTAACCTTTAACGCTCAATTCAGTGTAAGGAATTCTCGTAGAAAATTATATCTAGAAAGAAATTATAACTCTTAATTCCATAATTCTTCGTGAATATTCTTTTCAGCTATATTTTTTTCATGAAAATCCTTGCGAAACGGAGCTTAAAAGTAGAAAGCATAACTAAACCGGGCCTAATCATCCATAGCAAACCTACCCGTGTATCAGGACTCTAATTCTTCATTCCTTACCTGGTCTACCTACCAAATCTCATCTATTACACCTGACCCCCCATTACAGCTATGTACAAAAAGAACGAACGAAATAACGAAACGACACAAGTGAAACTACCGAGATTTTAAACCACCAATACCCAATACTTCAATCAAATGCACTCAAGTGAAGGAGTGATGGTGTTCGGAATGAGCTCGGGCTGATCTGGCATCTCCATTGGGCCTCTCTCGTCACACCTGTTCCTCATCTCGAGTACCTTTCTATGAGAATTTGAGTGCAATGAGGCCACGAAAGTCGGGCTTGCAGCTGGCCTATACTCAGGGAAGAGTCTTCCCGACTTGTAACGGACCCCACAAGCATTGCAGAGCGTTTTAGGACCCATCGGGCCTGCCCTCCACTGAGGCGTCTTTGTTATCTGGCAGTGCAGACATTTCCTCACATTTTCCCCCATCGCATTCTGATTATTTGCTTCAATCGGAGCCAAGGGGATATTGGGTTTCATTTTCTTCTTCTGGTGCTCGGATGAAGCTGTTTTAGGTTTGGGTAGCTTTTTCCCCTGATGAGGAACGGTGATGTGTTCATTCCCCGAGGGAACTCTTGATGTGGGGAATGATGGAGGATTGAAGGTCGCAGGACGAGGGCGTTTAGTGCGAACCCCTCGTTGAGATGGGCTCGGAGGGAATGGTTTTTCCTCCGAGGAGGAGCTTCCTGTGGAAACAGGACTTGAGGTTTGGGACTCTTCGCTCGACGATTCCTTGTTGAGGAAAGTGTTTGCTTTCGTAATTGTCAATCCTCCGTCGGAAAATGAATCCTCTACAAAGTTTGAAAGCCATTCGAGTTGAGCGATATCTTCGTACTAAGAAGAAAGGGATACGGAAAAGGCGAGTTAGTCACTTGCTTTCAGCTCTCTTGAATTCTTTTTAAGCTCGAGCTCGACACGAACCAGGAGTGAAAAATTATTCTTGTGATTACAAGATTATCTTTTTAACTATAAAAATACGTGTTTAACATAAAAATACATGATAAAATTATTTTAAAAATTTAAAATAGTAATCGAGCCACTTGTAAGTTCTCGAGTCAAGTAGCTTGCTATTCGAGCTCAACACCGAAAGGAGTAGCAAGTCGAGCTTCAAATCAAGCTGATTAATACATGAATCAAGTTCAACGGAGTATTTAAAGAGTAGCTCGACTCATGTCCGCCATTTCTGGTTATCAGTGCTTCAAAACATTAGTTCAAATACAGTGCTTGATTGAACAAGATTTGGCTGGTGCTCGACTTCTAAACTTGAACTTATTTGTTACTTTAACCTAAACAAACAGAAAGTTTTAAATCGGATAGAAATAGCACTGCAATTGAACAGACCAGTAAAAGAAATAAATGCTATACCCTTCAAATCATATATACACCAAAACATAACTATAATTAAAATTTATCATATCCATGTGACATGTACCAGACATACCCAGTTTATTCAGGGTCAAGGTGGGGTTAGAATTTAATAGCACCTACATGTTAGCTTGGCAATTATTTACGACTATAAATTATTAAAAAAAAAAACAAAAAATCAAAGTTCATGTTAAATTAATTAAATTCATTCTCTATTTTCTTGGTTCTTTTCTTCTATATGTACCGTAACTTGAGGGGAAGCTTTGAACACCAACAATTAATAAAAAAATCTCTTTGAGTCTGGGGTTTGTATGGTTGGATATTTTTTCAGTAGTACTTAAAATTGTTATACACAAGATTTTGTAAATATCAACAAATGATGCTCGTTCAAGTTTAAATGGTACCCCATAATGCGAAAGCCTTACGTACTAAATCGTTCATATATATCTTGCTAAATTTACAATTGTAATAATAAATTAGATATTACTCATTATTGAAAACCGGCTCGCAAGGAGTATATAATCTTATATAAATATTTAAGGTTATTTAAGATTATTATTAGTCGATATAAGATAATATTTTACATATTGTACTCAAAAAATATACTCTATTAAAAAAAATCTTAAGAGAGCTATTTTTTATGTTTTAAAAGTATAAATATGTACTCCCACTGTTCTCAAATAATTCATACACTTTTCATTTTTATTTGTCCAAAAATAATTGAACAATTTATATTCTTGTATAATTCAATCATTACAAAATTT
>MKEJ01068043.1:0-14077 GCA_001753735.1 Embelia ribes | reverse complement strand
AATATAATATTTTAATATAATAAAAAAATCAATTTTTTTCTCGTTAAGAAGCATTATATTACTCCCTTCTATTTGCTTTAATTTTTGTTGGTTGGAGTCATGTTGGTGAGTGACAGTGTGGACCAAAAAGTGGTTTAGTCATTAATTGTTAAGCACAATCATGGATTATTTGCTTGGAGCTTATAAGTTTAATTTATTATTTTTTATTTAAAAATTAAATAGTATTTGGTTGTTCATTTTTTAAGTTGAGCTTATTGGATATTTTAGCCTAAATAATTTAAAAATTTTAAAGTAAATATATCAAAAAAAAAATCCGTAAAAAATAAATTTATTTATTTATTTAAAAATTACAATCAAACAACCATGCATGGATGCCTCGATGCATTTAAAATAGTTTGGATGCAGTTGTTACATTAGGTTGCAGGCACATGATAATGCCTCATTTGGGAATGTGGGTAATTCTTAAAATAAGTTTTTTAAAATTTTTTGTGAAAGTTTAATTTTAAAAGCGAATATAATTTTAATATTTTGTAAATAAATATTAAAAATTATTTAGATAAGTAGTATGATATTTATTGAAGTCGTGATTTGATTTATAAAAAGATAAAAATATGTACGCATGTTGAATATAGTAAATATAAATGAGGCTATTATGTTAATTAATAGTAAGTAAAACAAAACCAATTTTTAAAAATACCTCAAGGATGTGTCAAAAAGTATCAATGAAAAGCAAAAGCAGATATGAAAGCAATTATTTCAAAATTTACCAAACGCATGAGACTAAAATTTCTAATTAATAGTAAACAACAATAATAAACTGGTCATAAGTGTTATTGTGGACAGTTTCCACCCTCCATAAAAAATAATGACTATGTCAATGCGTTACAATTAATTAGCACTCAATAAAGTGAGCGGTTTGATAGCGTAGAAATGTATGTAATTGTACCAAAATTAGCTGATTTGGAATTGTGATTGCTAACATCTTTTAAAATTAACGCGTTTATGAAACATGTTTTCCGTGGAAGACCAAAAAACCTGAATTCTAGAATTGTGTCTATTTCTTTGGTTACTTTTCTTAAGCCGCGTTTGACATATTTATAATTAAGAAAGTTATTGTACAGTAGTGGTAGAAAATAAGTCACAATGGTGGCATTATGTTGGATACAAGACCTTGGTTGAGGGTATTATTAAGGCAATTAGAGAACTAATTGTGAGTTATGCTATGTACTATATCCGATCCAAAAATAAAAAAAAAAAGTTGCAAACGCCATGTGACCACCAACACCGGCGTCATTCTTTTCAATGTAAATCTTTCGATTCATAAGGCAAGGACTTGTATCAGTATCTCAATTTCAGTTCAAATAGGAAATTAATTCACATCGCGTGTATAGAACATGATGTGCATGTCCGTGTCAAACGAGGAAGTTTCCTCTCACGTACATCTCGTGTGAGCAAAGTTCCACATAAATCAAGTTAATTAGGAAGCTTCCTATGTTGTGTGTGAACAATAACCATATGAGCTTCAAGTGAACTCAGTAAATGGAGAACAGGGCTGAGATTTAACATTGTATCCTTTAATCTCAAGTAATTTTAATTGCACATAGTACTTTTTGTATATTGTCGCAATCACAAGATAGTAGCATCAAATTCTTGTTATTATCCCCGAATCTTTGAAAGAGAGTTGGGGGGAAAAGAAAAGGAAAGGTGCTATTTATGCAGCTTCTTCAAGTTGTGTGCATATGATTCTTCTCCTTTTCAAGTTCAATAAAATCAAAGACAAAATCAGATTTTTAAATCAAAATCTAATGTGAAGAATCAGGCATATAAACCTTAGACGAATCAAATGATTAGCATTTGGTGTGCTATGATATTGTACAACAAATCAAGGGAAATCGGTAGAAACAAAAATAATCAGGGCTATCCACACTATCAATGAAAATCCAACCCAAGTTCATGAACCTGCAACAACGAAGAAATTTGAAGTCAGCAAAATAATGTATTAATTTACGAGACAAAATGAGTATTGTACAATATGAATACTGAGGAACCCTAATTATTTGAAGAGAATATGTACCTCAAGACAAGATAACAAGTCCAAGATATATGGCTCCACATAAGAATGCGAAAGAGATCATTCCCCTGCAAGTAAAGCCCATAAGCAGTTAAAAAATAACAAAAAATTAAAAAATAAACAGGTAATCAAAATATTTAATTACATATGTGACCAAAAGAAGAGGAAGTTTCCAAGTAGAGGACAAAGTTTGTAGTGGAAGAGGACAAGTTTTTTGAATATTTGCTTTAAAAGGAGGTAGAATCTGATTTTTTCAAAACTTCAAATGCTAACCATATGACACCCCAACCAACACCATTGCAAGGGCAAGGGCATAGTTCTGCAAACTTCTCAGCATCGCTTGAGTTGACTCGTCGAGATATAAGATCATCGTAGATATCTGCATATCATTAAAAATTGAACTAAATGAGATGCGTGACCATACTAACATCTGCATTATTTACCAAGTCGGAGGGTGAAGAATAGTACCATATACGGAAAACAAACTGTTCATTGTACCTGCATAATTTGCAAAATAAAAAATAAGTAATGTGGGCGGGCACCATAGGAGTATTTAAAACTAAGGGTAGGAAAATAAATAGAAAACCAGATAGAACTGTGAAAAAGATTTATTTAAGAATTGGAGTGGTAGAAGGGGAAGAATATATACCAATGAAGAGGATGATGTAACGAAGAATTTTGAGTTTTGTGTATTCTTGGAGAACCCAAATCACAGCCAGAAAGACAATAAATCCTGATATATTCAGTACATATATGTCAATACTGTTGAGCAAGTCAGTTGTTTGATGTAAAAGATTTGTGTTTGTTTGTCAAAGGGATTGTCATGTGCATACCAATGCAAAGTCCTCGGAGGGTCCACTGTTTCAAATAAGAGGATAGAGTAAGATGAAAATTATTTCATAACCTTGACAGCCACGATAATCCAAACTTTAAAGGAAACTATACATTTTTTGCGATAAAGAGAACTATCAGCAGAGCAACCGCAAGGCCACCGGCAGCAATTCTTGTAGTTAGAAGATTTGTAGAAGCAAGTATGAAAACCATCCCCCAAAATGACGAACCAAGATCTGAATGCAAGAAAATTGTTTCTTAAAGGCGTAAAAGAATAAAAATTAAATTAAAAAGGGGATGAGAAGCATTACATCCAGCAGGCAAGATAAGCCAATATACACCGCCACGTGTTTGTGTCACCCCACCCTCATTTGCATGGACTTGAATGCCCTCAACCTGCACATCATAGGATGTGATGAGTCATTAGCACTTTAAAGTTTCACATAATTAAGCAGATACACCTCCTAAAACATTTTCTATCTAACTGTGAAGTGAGATGTGTTGTAAACACAGCACACTGAAATCCTTAAAAGATGGGAGAAATAATGGGCTATGAAGAATATTAGGTGATTGTGAGATGTACTAATTATTTTTTAGCACAGAAAACTCTGTCAGGGACTTCATTCAAAACCCTATTATTGTTTCCAATGTTTAGCATTTACATGATAAGGGTGAGTGGTTTCTAATATCACGCATTATTTTAGCACTGTCCAAAATATAGGCAGTTCATCACAATCCAAGGAGATTAAGAAACTCGACACAAAGTTTGGCAAGACTCATAATCCAAAAACACTGGTTTGCCTATTTAGCAAATTAAATTTCATAAAAAGAACTCCGCACAACTTCTTAGAATTAATGTCCCAGTGAAGTCACAGAGATATGTTACAAAACATAAGATATGTTACGAAACATAGAATCCTTCAAGGTTCTATACAAAAAGGAAAAGAGAAAATACAGACAGAAAATAAAGAAAAGCTTCGAACTTTACCTGACCACATGTGAGCCAACAAGCAATTGCATGGCTTGCTTCATGAAGAAACACGGTGATGAGCTTAAAAGGAGTCAACAGAAAGGTCTTCCACAGCTGTTTGATCAGTAAATAAAAATGATCTAATCATTGACATAAATTTGAGTCGCTACAACCACCACCACCACCACCACCAAGCCTTAAATCCCATGATTTTGGGTTGGCTAAAAACTCAAATCACTGACAATGAATATTCACTTGTAATCGAAAGAGACAAAGAGCGAATTCAGGGCCAACTGGCTCTTTGGTTTTATATATGATTTAAAATTTTATCATGAGCTGCACAACTGAAACTTTAATGGCATCTTACATCCTGCACAAACTCTTTTTTTCTTCAACCTACAAGCGTACTTTCCTCTTTTGGTGTCTTTCGATTAGTCTACAGTATTTTCTACATCATAACAATATAAAATACCCAAAATACGAAATCTTCTTTTATGATAATAAGGTGTAACCACTTATTCTGATCACAAAATGTACATATCAACAGAAGCTTTTCATTGCTCTTTCGCATGACACCTTGAAATCATTTTATTTCATTATGTTGTTCCACATTAAATCTAAAAAAAAAAACAAACAAAGAAAGAGGACTCGTAGCTTGTCATTTGCTCAACCATTTCAGCACATTCAAACACGTATTTCTCACTTGATGAGGAATGAGGATATTATAAACCAGGTAACAGTTTCAGAAACACGTCTACATGCAACTTCAAATTTTTATATATAGGATCATCATAAACTCAAGATACAATTCTCAATTCCCTCAGCCAAAATGTCACAAGATTTAAGTGAAAAAAACATTAACAGAAGGCTGATTTGGTTAATGTTATCCAAGTTAACATTCACCCCTTTCAACTAACATGATTCACGATCAAAGTCCATCACTGATTCACATTTAAATCATATCAAAGATAAGCATGTACGTCATTCACACTTAGCTACTAAACTAAACCCTTTAAGTTGACAATTAAGACCCATTCCCATGACTTTAATTGGCCATTAGTTCTTAACCTTACATCAAATGCACCGACAAAATAGGTAGACAAAATTAGGCACAACACTTAATTTCATGTTTAAACGACTACTGCCCAATTTACTTTAAATACCCAAGTTAGGCACTTAGGCTAATAAAGAAGGTCAAGCTATCACATTGCAGAAATAATTAATCAACATCAAAATGTCCTCTCTTCTGTGTTCATAAATCATTTAACCTTCGGAAAACGCTCACTGCGAGGTAATTCCCTTACATACCCAAAGCATACTTGACAGGGTAAATTCAATTTTCCAACAATTTATTTATTTATTTTATTAAGTGATAATCAAGGTGTTTGAGCTAATTTGTGCACATCTCAACCAATCAAATTGCTTAAAAATCATAGGACTAGTTTGGTGTGGGTTATCAAGGTCAAGCCATTCAACTTAAAAGTTGGATTGCACTAGGCTGCTCAGCTTTTAACCAATGCATTTTTCAAAAAAATAACTTAGGAAAAGCTAGATCCATCAAATTTTTTTTGTTACTAATTTGATAAAAGCGATCTTTTTTGCTTAAAAACTACAATAGAACACTACGATAACCCTCCCTCACAGTTGCCAATATTCCAGCAACTCCGATTGCGCGCGATTTATGAAACTAAACAAGTAAGCATATTTCCATATGTTATTAACTGCAACAGCAAGTAAAACACAATTCCAATTTCTTAGCTGGAAAAAAGACTAGTTTTTTTTTGGCTTAAAAGCAACAACCAAACAAACCCTAATTAAGCACATATATATATATATATATAACCTAAATGCAACAGCAAGCAAAACATTGAGCTCAAACAGCATGAATTTAACATGATTGGATCGAGAGAGAGAGAGAGAGAGAGAGATTACAGCGAAGATAACAACTGTATAAATTGCAATAGTGATTAGGAAGGCCTTTTGATCACCGTCGCAGCACCCACTCAGCTCCCAATTCGCCATTTTTCGCCGAATTGAGAAACAAACCGAATATTAAAATAAAATGGAAACCACAAATTCAAACCACAGATTTATTAATTTGTTTTTCAGAATTTTCTGTTCTGGGAAATGGGCAAATGCGCGTACGCAACGGAGGAGTAGAGATTTGAAAAGTTGTTTTTGTTCGAAATGGGAATTGGAGCTGTGGTTGACCTAACTTGACTTTTTGTCGTTTAGGGTTTCGACCTTTATGCTTGGCGTTTCAGTATCCAATAGGCACTTGCCACGTAATGGGAAGAGAAGAGTTCTTTTCGGAAGAACAAATAGTAGTATCATTTTAGCTCCTATTGGTTTTGTTTTGTTTCAATTTGCCCATATTATCCGCCACCGTTTAGTAATTTAACATCATCTGTTTGGCACCTATTATAACTTGAAGTGGGGTGAACAAAGGAAAAAAAAAAACACTATAGAACCGGAGATCAAATCGAACTAAGCGCATTGGTTCGATTCGACTTCGGTTCTAAAAGTTATAGGACTGAAGAATTCGGTTCGGTTCTCGATTTCTAGGTTTGCAATGTTTTAGAAATATGACCAGACCGAACCGGAACCAGAATCGGTGCCCATATAGAACTTGGTATATATAGTTATAAATTATGTATGATAATTGCATACTGCACTCATGTTTCAATCTAATTATCCAATTTCCAAACTTTTATTAGAAAGTAATATTGTAATAGTCGATTATTTGTCACAAAAAATGGGCTCAATTAGCAATTTTTTTCCCATCTTCCACCTAATGTATATTAATTAGTAATAAATACACAACTAGTTGTATGAAAGATGTAAAAAGATATTTTTATATCGATTTCGGCTCTAATATAAAACTATAACTTATTCACTAGTTCCAAAACCAAATTGGAACTGATCCGAAACTGATGGTTGTGGTTCCATTTGGTTTTGGACCATTATTGGTTCAGTTCTGATTCTAAAATTTCAGAATCGATAAAGATCAGTTCTGTTCCATTCCAAGCCAATAATCGATCCAAACTAAACTATCTACACCCCTATCCTGAATATTTGTGCTTTTACCATTGGATTGTGTTTAGTAATGTGTTGGCCCCTACTAATCAAGTGTGAGTAAATATCTTTTGGTCCTTGTACTATGTTAAAGAGGTTTTAGGCATCTGAAATTTATGATATTCCAAAAAATATATATATATGTTTACCTAAAAAGTAATTGGCAGTAAATAAAGTATCGTAAACATAATTTGTCATTTAAGTACATTTGCTTATAATTATGTGAAAGAATAAGAAAAATCGTAAAAAACTCCCAAAATCATAAAAAAACTCCCAAGTTAAAGTGATGAATGCACATCTTCAAGTATTAAAACAAAAACCTATTAACAGTTTTATCAATCAATAAATAATGGCAATACAACTAATTTTGTCAACTTTTAACGACCAAAATTGATATTGATTGCCTTTTTGTCGCAAAAAGATCGTATAGACCCATTCAATAGAAGATGATTGTCAATGGATGGGGTTAAATTTTTTACTAGAGGCAAAGAATAGGAGACAAAATAAAATAAGTTAAAGGATAGATGTATGAGTTTTTTATGCAGTCAGATGCATTCCATTATTATACATTAGGTCATCTGTACTCATATTTACATATATACGTTGTATTTAATATAATTTGTGATATAGTATGGCGAATTGTACAAATTATTTGAAATAATTTGCCAAATAGAATGCCGAATTAAATGCTATCAGTTCTCTACTTAATATGGCAAAATATTAGTTAATTAATTACCTTTTTGCCATTTTGAATAGGGAATTACCCACTACAAAAGATGCGGTCAAATGGGGGTTAGATGGCAAATTGTGTTGAAATAAAAGCTAGAATTTGTCATTGCATTTAGCGTATTAAGTGAGTGGAAATATAGCTACAATTCGCCCTATTAAGTGGTGAATTGTTTAAATAAGTAAATGATATTTTGACTTTTCTTTTGACGAATTGATTAAAATAATTTGTACAATTTGCCATACTATATGGTGAATTATATTAGATGCATCATATCTGTAAAAATGGTCATAGATGAACCAAAAACGTAATAATGGATCCACCAATACCGTTTGCGTAAAAACTCAAGTGAAAAATAAAATGTATCCTTAAAAAGTAATCTTCAGATCTTGAAATTTGCCTTGAATATAGTCATCCCAAAACCCAAGTTTAGCCCAAGGGAGTACTAGTAGTATCAATACCAATGGCTTGATCTAGATGCTATATTTTCATGACCAAAAAATAATAATAACAATAAGATGCTAAATTTTCAGCATTTCATGCTGACTTGGATTTCCCAATCAATCACATAGAGGAAAACATATTGATTTTGAATTGTTAAACACGAAAATTGATATTTTGGCGAAAGGCGGGATGCTATCTCTTCCAATAAGAGTGTAATGTCATATTTTTCTACACATGATCGATCGTGCGCTAGTATAGTTGTGATTGACTATTCCGGTCACGCAATAGCGAATCACAATCACCATGTTTTAACCCAACGGTTTTGAGTAAATGGTTTAATTTTAAAGGTAGAAGTAAAATTTTCTGGCTCATTTGGAAAAAAAACGTATGGCCGAGATTATCTTAGATCTGCAATAGAGTGGTAAGTGCGGACCCTTCTCTTGTCCCATATGCAGTGGACAGGTTACGTGATAGGTGAGTTGGTTTCCATCCTTTTTTGTTTGTATTATGACTGATTATGTTACTATTATATGTATTATGTAAATATTTAATTCCTTTAATAGCATCTTATTCTTAATTAATATAAGCTTGTCTTGGTTTACTTCCTTCTTATATTTAGTCTCCATATGATGAAGACCTACTTCTCTGAATATCAATAAGAAAAAAAAGAAAAATATCTACTCTTCTTCGTTCTACAATAATGTGAAGATATTTTTTTGTTAACTTGTGTGTGATTATCTCCTCTAAAAGCTTAATATGTTAGGAAAATGTGCATTGTATTATTTAGAACAAAGTCCATTTTGCCCTATAACCTTTTATTTGTTAAAAATTCCCCCCCTGTCGTTTTAAATCTCATTTCAATTTGTTCCCTAAATTTTAATTTGTTAAAATTTTCTTCCTATATTTTTTTAATCTTTCTAATTTACCCAAATCATTTTATATTGTTTCAATTTGTCCTGTATAATTAATAGATTTAATTTTAATCAAAGATAATTAATTGAAATAATTGCTTAAAAATTTACAATTTTTTTTTAGTGTGTAAATAATTTAGTTAAGGGAGAGATGATCAGTTTAGCATATTTTTTTAATTTTTTTATAAATGATTAGTTATTGAGATAAATTTACTAAATATAATCTGAAAAGATGCATTAAAACAATTATATGACCTGTAAATGACCTTTTTTTTCACCAAAATATTTTCGGTAACTTATAACTACTATTTTAATCGCTTAGTATATTTTCATAATGAAGCATAATAATTATAGCGGCAAATTAAAATATACAAAAAAGATAGGGATAAATTGAAACAAGTCTAAAAGTATAGGGAGTAAATTACAATAACTAAAAAACTAGGGGGCAAATTGAACGAATACTATAAATAATAGGATGCAATTTAAAACAAATGAAAGGATATGAGACAAATTGAAACGAACACAAAGGATATAGGGCAAATTGAACTTTACCCTATTATTTATTACATTCAACACTCCTCACTCGTGGTATATTTTTGAGCTAATATGTGCAATTCAATTTTTTTAATTGGGTAATAGTGATACGATGTTAAATGATGTGCAATCATCTCCCCTAAAAATTTAAACTGTTTGGGTAAAACGAATTATATTATTTATTATATTCGATATTTTTCTTCATGCATTTTGTTTCTTGACAATTTATAACCCTAATAGGAGCTACAAGTCCAAATTTGTGAAAACTTCATGTTCCTCCCACAAAAACTTTTGAAATTTATCACAACCAAACCCTCCCAAATAATATCAACTTTTTTTGATACTTTTCTTTGGCCTTCATGCTCCTTGTCTTGTACCGTATGTCCATATCTCATCACCTTTTACTATTTTTTCTTACTATGATCAATTTTTTCTTGATTTGCTTATATGAGCACAGGTTTGACAGTATCTATAGAAAGATTACCTTAGGTAAAGCTGACTGTTAAAGAGGATTGGAGGATATGTCCTTATCTTATTGTTTATTTTGGTTTCTTCTTTTAGAGTTTGCTCACATGGGAAGGTGGCCAAAGATGGAAAATAAAGTTTAAAGAGAATGAGAAAGAAATTTAATAAAGTAGAATAAGATAGGCCAAGGGTGCATTACCCATTGATTTTTTTGTCCATGCCAACTTTTTTATTGGGGTGAATTACACAAATGATCCTCATAGTTTCAACAAAATTCTATCAATGTAAATATTTGGTCCTCAAGCTTTGGAAATATGTCATATTTGATCCAAAATGTTTAAGAAAAATGAATATCTGGTTCCTTCAACAGTTTTTTCTTAATTAAGAACCTTAAAATACGAAACAATATCACCATAAATTATCGTAAAAGACTAGCATAACTCTGAATCAATCACATGTTGGTCACTTGATATGATTTTTGTCATTTGTAAAACGACTTTTAACTCCACAATAAGAGCCAATTGTGTCACTCATTCAAAACTTGAGAAATGCTTATTACTGTTGCAATTGAAACTAAGAGAACCAAAAATAAGTTTGAATATGAAACTTTGGTGACCATCGGTGTAATGAACCTTTCTTACATTACAAAGAGTAAGGTGTAAGTAGGAATATTTGAATGTGCATGAAGTGTCCATATCCAATGAGAGGGCATAGTCCCCCACATTGCATGTAAAAACAGTTGGGGATCATTACATTTTGGACCCCATTTCATGGTGGTGCTTGGGGACCTTGCTAGTCTTTTGTTAATGAAGATTGAAGAAATTAAGGGCAAAATTGCAAAAAATAAAATGAAAAATGAGACTAATAATTGACTCTGAAAAATAGGATAAGTTTAATAATTACTGTGAAAAAAAAATTTATTATTATTATTTTTTTATAAAAATATCCTAATCATTTCATTCACATCTTTCCCTTCTGTCCCTCGTCCCTCAATTGCCCACTCCCATATCCATCACTTCCGCTAAACTCAAATGCTTATGTACATTTCCATCTCCATCTCCATCTCCATTTTTATCTCCATCTTCTTTTCATATTTATCTCCACCTCCATTTCTATCCCAACCGCCACCTCCACCTCTACCTCCATTTTTATCTCCAATTGTCTTTACATCTAATTATCAATTAGGGATAATAAGTAAGTACATTAATGGTATTAGATAATACATTTTATAGTTTATATTGTTCACATTATTATTTTATTTTTTTCTAATAATAATACGACTGTTCTAATTAATATCTATCATATAATCTCTCTAGTAAGAATAAAGTTTATGGTTTATGGACGAAATGCAACAAAGTATGGTGAACTGTGACAAATTATGACGAAAACAAATATAATAGGAAAATTTAAGCTATATAAGAAGACTTACCTCATCCCCGAGCCACACCTGCAATGATGACAATGACCAAAAAATATATTTAAATTAGTAGAAATAATACATTTATGAATTATCTAAAATAATACGTGAAAAAAGTATTTATAAAATAACTTGAATAAAGTATTACTTTCAAATTATTTGATAGATATTTTTTATATACATTGACAAATTGAAGGCCTTATAAATACTATTAGATTGGTCTAACAAATATTTTTTTATTTTCAGAAAATTATTAGGGAAAAAAGATATTGCAACTCACACAAAGAACATGCAAATTTACATCTTTGTCCTCTTTTTTAAAGTGTTTGTCAGTTGGAAGTTTTTTATTTAAAAAATTATAATTAATTTTTTTCTTAGTGCAACTTCATTTTGTCAATGCATTGTTATCCTCTGGGTTGATCTTGATTAGTTACAGTTGGTCATAATTCGTTAATGTTTGTCACAGTTCGTCAAATGTGACAAATTATGACGAATATTGACAAAACTAAGACAAACTATGACGAAATAAGTTTACATTTAACAAGCATTTAAAGATGAAATGTAGCCAAATATATGACAAAATATGTGACAAAATGTAACAAAAAGTTATAAATTGAACTTCCTAATCATCATATTAATCACATATAAAATAAATAATTAACACAAATAATTAATTATATATAATTTAATGCAAACTATTAATCCACGTTATTCAACAATGACTGTAAAAAAAAGTTGCTCAGAAACCTAATTCACACACTATTCATTCTACATAATTTAAAACACAATACTAATTTTACACAATTAATATTTATCCCATTTTATTGTGTAACAAGGGAGAGAGGGAAAGATAATGAATATGAATTGGTATCATCATGATTTGCCGGAAAGGAGATAAAGAGAGAGGGACGAGGGGACAATGAGAGTATTATTTGTGAGAGAAGAAAAGGAATAGATGGATATTGAGGGGCATATTTATATTTTCACATGTAAAAATCATGTTTTTATAAAAATTATTAAAGTTGTTCTAGTTTTTACAATAGGTGTTGCTATTAATCTTATTTTCGCAAATTCTCCCAAGAAAGAGGTGTTACTTTAAGAGTTTTTTTTTTTTTTTGGAAATGTTCTTTTAAGAGTTAGCAACAATAAATAACATATTCTTCATATTCATAAATTTGCCATAAGAAAATACCATCCTAGATCTCTTAGGAAAAGAGAAACTAACAATATTTTTTTTATGGAAAATGATTCATTTTCTAAATTGAGGAAAGGGGCTAACTTTTGTTGTAAAAAGGTAAAAGCCTTTATTCAGGTTATCGTAAGGTTCAAATCATGAGCAATTTCAAAGATCTGAAACTAACAGTAAAAAAATATATATATATATATATATCCCGTTCAAGGACATAAAAACATATTATGTTCATTATTCGAGTTTTGCTATACCATTTTACCTCTTCTTTAATTGAATTAAAATGTGATACAAAACTGGACAACTTTGAACCCACACCTAATCTTAGAATATTCCCATAGATAGTTGATCGAATAATGGAACACGGTTTCGTCCCGTGACCGTTGGATGAAAATTCAAAATGATAAGATTAAAATTGTTTTTCATTTAATTTTTGTGCGGTTACTACTGTCTTAATTTGAAACATTTATATTTTTATTCAACACGTAACCAAGCATGCAGCCCCTTGGTACCACAACCCCCGGTTACATGCGTGCCATATCGGCAAAATATGGCAACATCAGTAATGTATGACAATGTATGGCAAGTGCAATTCGCATATCCGAATCTAAAAAATTTGGAACTCGAGACGAGGAAAAAAAATAGGCATTTTATATGAATACAAAAATTCAAAATTTAATCACTCAACAGTAATAAGTTATTACTGTATAAAGTTTACATATCATCTAAAATAATCTATTCTTGCATTATTAAATACAAAGTCGTCAATTTTGCTCTCAACATTAACATTCTTTAACATATTTTTTTAATACTCAAGATTGTTAAATCATTCAATTTATTTTGAGTCGTCGTTATAATAGAAAAAGATGTTATCATTTAGAGTGACTCTATATTTAGAAAATAAGATATAATTTAAGATAATTTTGGAAATTTGTGTTAAGCAAAAGTGTGTAGCAATTTATTAATTAAAAATTATGAAAGATAGACAGTAGGAATTGAGTACTTTGAGATCCATATTGATACAGGTTAACAATATGTTATATCAATTAGAAGTAGGTTCATAAGAAATTTAAAAATTTTTAGAGTCCGAGTTGGCAGAAATGGGTAAAATATTATATAATATAATAATAATAATAATAATAATAAAATATACATATATATAAATAGACAATTACTTACCGGAAAAGGGAAGTGACTACTGCTCGAGCGATTAAGAGAGAGAGCTAGAGGGCTTTGAGTAGAAATAGCGATTAATTTTTTTCAATTCGAAAATCGATGATTGGTGAGGCCAATTCAATTTCTCCTTCCTCTCTCTCGATTTTTTTGAAACTTTTAAAATAAATTATAAAATATATTTTTTTGGGTTGCCTATAAATTTTGCAATTTATCCTCTCTTTCTCTATCTTATTAGAATTCTTTTTTTAATAAATAAATAAAAAAAAA